>JAOXNR010007889.1:0-33417 GCA_028571225.1 Parsonsia alboflavescens
TGTTTTTAGAATCAACCAAATATAGAATACGATAATTTATACCATAGTGAAGTATAATATTATATTTATTATGATAATCGATAAATATTACTCCTTCCTCACCCAATTTAAATTTCAAGCCACTTTAACTTACCTTTTTAATACCTAAATGTAAGTCATATTGGGTAATTTATGAATATTTTACCTATTTTTTCTAATATTACTCATTCGTTTTATAAAACATTTCTCTATCTCTTTCGGTATTTTTTTTTTTTTTAATGTTCTTTTCATTAGAGACATTTATGAGAAAAATAACTTTACATATTTGATGATGGGGGTGTGGCTGTCCCCTACCAATTTATTGAAAAATAAATGAATGATAACAAATCGATTGGGGTATCATGAACCTTTACCTCCAAACAGGCGGAAACAAATCCACTTCATACAAATTAATGCATGCTACTACTACATGATATGCAATCATCAAGAATATCTAATAGAAGGAATTTCTAAAAACATTTAAATTACATAGACCTCTAACTCTAAAAGGAAGATCTATAAAAGAATCAAAAGTGCAAGAAATATTAGCATCAATTGCAAAATTAGCCAATGCTTCTAATACCAAATTTGCTTCCCGAAAAAAACGAAGGATTGAAAAATCACCTTGATTCAAAATCACAATAAATGACTTATAAATTAGGTCCCTTTGGGGACACTCTCGTGCATGGAGTGATGAGCCCCAAACTATAGGTTTCGAGTTTGAATCTCACTAATATCCTTCTAGATAAGTGGAACGTTGAGGCAAATTGACTTGGATACCGTAAAAAAAAAACCTCATAAATGGAGACATATGAGGCTATTATTGATATATTTAAAAAGTAATATATATATATATATATATACATATATATATATATATAAACACAAATATTTAATAAAAAATAATTTTTGAAAATACCAAAAAATTACACATAAAATTCTTGAAATTTTTTTATTTTTATTTTAATTTTTAAAAATATATTAATTTAGAAAAGTGATGAAATATTAGTCACACATGGTCCATCCAGGGCCGTGGGGATCTTTTAGGGGGCTTCGGTGAGAATTAGTAACGAGGGTTCAAAGTACGTGTGTTTATTGTTTTATGAATTTTTCGAGTTATAAAATCATTTATTATAGTTTTTCTACTTTACCTTTCTTTTTTAATTTTTCACAACCACTTTCGAGTTACCTATTTGACATATTATTCACAAAAGAGCTTAGCTTATCAGAATTGTTGTGAAGACTCCATATATATACTTAGGGTTTGGTTGCCACGTGGCAACCTCGGTGGGTGATCCCTTGTATTGGCTTGTGCCTGGTGGAGGACCAAGAATCTGTGTGCATTTTTCCCAGAGGATCAGCCTGACAGGGATATCTTTACAGATGCCTGGGGTCCAAGCATTTAATGAACAATTAACGGGTCTCGACCTATTTCCATCTAGACATTGAGCCACCGCTTCTCTGGGGAATACCTTCATGGCTTTGTACCACTTCGATCTGTATGGTTATGGTTGGGGGCGACCCTTCCTAACTCGTCCCTTCTATAGCTTGTCTAAAGATCCTCACGAATCAAATGGGGTCAAATTCTATAACGGGTTTGATCTTTTCAGTGCCCTCTATATATAATGTATCGTTGTACTCTAGCTACAGAATATCACTATGTATATACTAAAAATTATTAAGATTGTGTTTGCAATATTCTGTCTATTCTTATCGTAAAATGTTGTACTCAATCAAACAGAATTAAACATACAGAAATTAAAGATGAAGACACAAGCAAGTTTGTTAACTCAGTTCGGCCAACTCCTTGCTTACTTTGCGGGACCCTCACCTAGATTATGTTATTTTATAATTGTGATTACAACAAGAAACTCCAATACAACTAACACTAGTTTCTTAATAAGAATTACAAAAGATTTTGTATAATAAAACCCCAGGCCACTTGAGATTGATGAACAACTTCAATCTTGCATGAATTTCCATGCCACAAGGAAATCAACAACTACCTTTTCTCCAAAGTTAGTTTATGTTTCTAGCCTCCGAAGATACAACTTTCACTGAAGTTCCAACACCTTCTGCAAATGTCTTTCTTCCAAATTTGGAGTCAATCTTAATTAGATAGAGAATGAAGGTTTGATCTTACAATCTTCTTGAGAGGAATGTAATCTCCAGTTGAAAATATATCAATAATCTCTCAAGGATAATTATTTTCTTGAAATAGGCTCAGTAGTATAATTTTCAAACTAAGTGCAACTCAGAAAAATTCTCTGACTATGAACAGCCCGACACTCATTATATCAACATTTTGAGTGATCAATCTTATAAATGATTGACTTCTTCCAAAGACATCAAGAATTGCCGCCATTGACAATTTGAATTTGATTGCTTGTTGATGACATAACACTCGCTCCTGTCGAATATTTCTGATAACTTATTGTTGGCATTAGAGATAATTCATTCCCTGAATAGAAGGTGCATTGGGGGAAATATGATTTTAAAGCTTGATATGTTGAAAGCTTTTGACAGGGTTAGATGGTCTTTCCTTTTGGAGGTATTGAGGAAATATGGGTTCAGTTGACACTTTCGGAATCTTGTATTTAATTGTTTGGCTTTTAACAAGTTCTTTGTCACAGTCAAAGGGAAATTATGTGGCTTTTTCCCTTCTACACGGGGAGTTCGTCAAGGGGACCCCCTATCTCCCACCTTGTTTATATTGGCCGAGAAGTGCTCTCTAGGGGTTTGAATAGATTGTTGTATAATGGTGAAATGGGTGACTACATTATTGATTGCATCAACCTTCCTGTCTCTCACTTGAGCTTTGCAGATGATGTAATTATTTTTACATGAGGATTAAAGAAGGGTTTGCAAACGTTGATGGCCTTCCTTGAGTTCTATCAGGATTGCTCGGGTCAGAAAATTAATCTTCATAAGAGCTCCATGTTCCTCTCTTCTCACATCCCCGTTTAGCAGTGAGAACTCCTTGCAGATCTTACTGGCTGCGTCATTCAACCTTTGCCGATGATTTACTTGGGTTGTCCAATATTTCCAAGTAGAGCTAAGATCTCCTACTACTAGCCCCTTGTTAGTAGGATCAAAGCTCGCATTAACGGATGGCAACGAAAGTACCTTTCTCCGGGAGGGAGGCTGATATTGATTAAGCATGTGCTTTCTGCTATGGCGGTCTATGTGCTAGCCATTTGAAATCCTCCACAGCAAGTTATTCAAGAAATAGAACGACAATTTGCTACTTCTTCTAGCGTCATTTAGAATTCGGTAGTAACAGGCATTGGTGCAGCTGGAGTTTCAGCTCTCAATCTTATGGAAAAGGTGGTTTGGCGGTTCGGTCTCTTGATCGATTGGTCATGGTCCATGGCTTTAAGTTGTGGTGGAAGTTTTATTCTTCAGACTCTTTGTGGGCTAGATACTTGAAGATGAAGTATGGGTTTCAGCTAGGAAAGGGCCTGACTGAAGGTGGTTCTCGGATATCGCGATGTTTGCAGCAGTCCTCTGCTTTTGCATAATCGTTGATTGTACATGATGATGACAGAAGTTTCATCTGGAATTTGTCTTACTCAGGGAGCTTCAATGTCTCTGATTGTATCTTGGCCTTGGAGGAAGAAGAGTTGGATGCTGCTGCTGCTGAGTTCTTCTTAAATTCGAAGATTCCCCTTTCATGGTCTATATTCATATAGTGTCTCGATGTCACTGTGAAGAGTCAGGAGAATCCATTGAGCATCTTTTTGGATGCCGCAAGATTGCTACAAAAGTATGGGCACACTACTGCCGTGCCTTTGGAGTGGTTGATGGTTCAGCAGAGCTGGTGGACAAATTGCAGCAATGGAGAATTCAATCCCGCAGATTTGGTACATTGGCAAAACTCATTCCCTTGTTGATTTGTCGTGAGATTTGAGTGGCTAGGTGTGCATCCTTCTTTCCTAATGAAACTGGCAGTGTAAGTAAGATTATTCACAAAGCCAACTGGCAGCTTTATCACATTAATCAGGCGCAAAACTTGCCCATTTTGACTAGATTATTTCCTAGAATTTTACCTTAGTTAGGTTTGAAGGAGTTCCTACTCTTCATTCGCTTTGTAAGGCTTTTAATATCTTGGGAAAAAAAATTCTTCTGATTTATTTTAAATTAAGAAGAATTCTTACATAAACATGATTTTTCTGTATCTATCGTGTCCTATGTTATAATTTGAGTAAGTATCCATTTTAGTCCTTGTACCTTTATACTTTCTCCATGTAAGTTCTCTTTCTTTCTTTTTATCTTTTCAAGTCCCCTATTTTTTTTATTTAAAGCAACTAAATCACTAAACTTTTATTATACCATTTAAAATCCTTAATCATGTTCTTGTTGGAAAGTTTGGTCCGTAATCTTTTCATGGGTGGCCAACAAAGTAATTCTTTCCTGAAAAATAAATTTTCAAGCAAGAAAATATACCGAACATTCATGTTGTTCAAATAAATTAAGGGTAGGGATATCATTTCACTGTTCTTTTCCCTTCTTTATATCCCATGCATGTTACTCCCTAGTACCCTTACCGAAAAAAGTAAATAACAAAAATGGAATTTGTTCAAATAAAATGAACCAGATAAGCTTACAAAAATCTAAGGTTGCTTAATTAGGCTTGTGAAGATTGGTTTCCCTTTTTACCCCTGTAATATGCTAAGGGTAATAACTTATTAATGCCTAGGAGAGATTATGAGTTCGATTATCTCATGAGGCGTTAAGCTAAAAAAAGTTTCTTTGATTAGGCCTTATCTTTTAGTAAAAATTAGACTTTGCGGACATTATCAGAGGCAAAGTTGGATTATTCTCATGAGTATGGAAATACGGATCCTTTACAAGAGAAAAAAAAAAAAAAAAAAAAAGGAAGAAAAGATGAGTTCCTCCCAGTTATGCTCTAACACTTTGAGCAGATGGGCTTAAGACCTTCCTCAGGGGGATTTGCAGGATTCGGATATTGTAGTGTCTTTGTAATATCTTGCTGGCTCTTGGCCCTGATCTTAAAATTCTAGAGAAGATGAGAAAAAGCCCTGATCTTCAGTACGGTTCCTTTTAACCGTCCTTTTTTTTTTTTTTTTTCTTTTTTTGGTTAAGAAAAATTGTTCAAAAATAAACCAATTCAACTCTTTAGAGAACATTTAACAATTTTTTCCCCAATAAATTAGGAGAACAATGAAAAGTTATAATGGTATTTAGTATATTGATCTAAAATTATACTTATTAATTGTCAATTTTAATCTTTTATATAAACTGATCCGGATATATCTAAAAAATAATGAAAATAAATTGAAAAATTATTCAGCCTTTGAAAGTAGAATATTTCATATAATTTGTCTAACAATCTTGAAAAGATTAGATACTTTTATTTCACGTGTTTCTCCCGTTGTTCTCATGTAACATTGCACAAGATCACGTTATTACATTAATTACATAAATCACTATGTAACATTGCACAAGATCACGTTATTACATTAATTACATAAATCTCTATTTTTTTTTAAAAAAAAAATTAAATAGAAATGTTTCTTTTCTTATATTAGAAAGGAGAGAAATGTCTATTTCAAAATGTCTATTTAAAGTGTAATACCACACGAAAGAAGCATATATGGTATATCTCACAAGACACGTTATTACATTGTTTAGTAATTCCCGTGTCAAGTTCAAAACATATACGCACATGTTTCAAATTTTTTTATTAGTTCAAAATTTAAGTTATTTTTAATGATTAATGGACAATTATGTATTTTCTAATTTGTCTTTTATTTCATACTTTACCATTTTATTGTGAATAGAATATGATTATAAATTAAAAGAAGTTCATTAAGTTTTAAAAATGATATATATCATGTAACAATTGTATTTATATATTTTTAATTTTCATAAAATGGTGACTAACTACTACTATATATTTTGTAGAAAGAAATGGACATAGTATTTTATCTTCCCTTTTTTTTTCTGTAAAATTTCAACTAAGAATTTAATTTTTAAATAGGAATGGATTTAAATAGGAATGGATATGGTATCTTATCTTCAAGGTTTTTTGAAAAATTTTTCCTAATAAGTTAATGTTATTTTTTGAAAATCGGTATATGGGTTACTTTAGCCCAATTAATTTGATAGACTTTAGAGAATTTACCATGACCTAGCGACATTTAGTGGTGTTTATGACTTCCGTCTATGACCTCTCAGTAGATCGTTTTACCATTTAAGGAAGTTCAACTTGTCTAAAGTATTGTAATTTAAGGTTCTGTTCCACCCATGTGAAAAAAAGAAAAAGAAAAGGACAATATAAAGAATGGTTAAAAGTCCCCTCATGGACATCCCAATTGGTCGAGTGGCGAGCTTACAGATCATAAGTCTTAAATTTGAATCCTACTAATACCTTTCTGAATAAGTGAAACGTCGAGGTGAGTGCAAATTGGAAAGGAAAAAGAATGGGTAGAAAACATTGTGATACTTGTGTTTATTCAAGAACTGCAGGACATAAAAGAATAGATTAATCCCTAGGATCCATAGATTAAATGTGGGAAATAAAAGGTATAAATAAAAAAGTTTTAAAAAATCATCACTAAGAGTTTTAAAAAATTTAGATGAAAAATATAGTCATAGCCGCCATTGATCTTTATATTTCATTTAGTCTTCTTTTCTTATAAACATAAACCTATAAGTTTAGATATAGAATTGAGAAAGGAAATTTCCGTAATCCATTAACCTTCCAAGCAAAAACACCGTAAGAGCAACTCATATTATTCTAATGCTTTATTATAATATTCGTACATATTAATTAGGTAATACATTGCTTTTGCTGCATAATAATATTCCGATGGCGTGAAATTCATTGATTGGCTAAAGAATAATAAGTTTATTTTTGTTTTCCAGATAAACCTACTGGGAACAGTTGGGGGGAACTTATTTTAATCCCAACATTAGAAATAATGCCAAACAATATAAAAAAGAAGAAAAGGAAATCCCTTTTAAAACGACCCAACTCTTCAGTTTCGAATTTAAGGCTTTGTTTGGTATCTGAAGGGGATGAAGAAAGGGCGAAGGGTTCCATCTACTATATATCCCTGGTGAAAATAATTATATTTAGTTTAATTTTGTTTGGTCTAAATGGGGGTGAAAGTAATGATAAATACTTTTCTTTGTTTGCTTGTATAAAAAAGTGAACATGAAGGGAAATATGCATCTGAATAAATTCTTGAATAAGCATCTTTAATGTCTCTCATTATCTTCATACATATAAACAACAATTTTTTCTCCCTAATTTACTTCTCTCCTCCAATACATTCGGCTCCTTTCCTATAGTGACAAGCTCTAGAGAATTACAAAAAACGCAAAAAGGTCGAGATGCCCATGAACTTTAAAAAAAAATTTGATTTTAATCCTCAAACTTTAAACTATTTGGGTTTAGCCTCCAAGTATGACAAAGTACAAGAATGAGCCTTCCATAAATATTGGACATTTAGCCCTAAGGAAAGCACGCCACGTGCCATCCGCGTGAGGTTTAACTAGAGTAATTTTATCCACCCTTTTTTTTTCTTTTCTCTTGTATTGGAAGTTTTTTGAAACTCAAAATTCAAAGTTGAAAACTTTTCTTTTATCATCTTCTAAAAGATAATTAAAAAAATCTAAATATAAATAGATAATTAATTTACCCTAAAATAATCTTAAATTTCAATCCATTTGTTACTAAAATAAGGCTGTTTTATTACAAAAAACATCAATTAAATTAAATACTTTTTCGAGACAATTTGACATAATTTGGTTAATGCCGAATACCTATTTACTAGATCAGTTTGTATGATCTCGAAATTTCGCTTCTCCAGGAGGGTGTTGATGGGATTCTGACTCGAGACCTATGGTCTGTGCTCTCGTTATTGCACCCAGTGGGATGTCCCTGAAGTGACTTAAATATCACATATTACTAAACACTAAATTTGGATTTTCATTCGAATCCATTGCAAAGTTATATAATAGTCTAAATGGACAATTACAAAGGAATGAGGGAGTATATATATATTTATATATATAAGAAAATGCCATAGAGTACAGTGTTACGTATCTAACCGTCAAAGTTAATGATTTTTTTTTATTTAGATTTTATTTTTTAAAATAAAATCTAATATTGACCATTAATTTTGATCTTTAGGGATTTAACTATGCACTCTATAAGGAGTGCATTACCATATATATATATATATATAGGTAAATACTATAATGGACATCGGAGTTCAAATTATATTATTCTCTTATTAAGTCTCTGACGGTCAACTATCTTTTTTCAAAGAAAAAAAAATCTTTTAAAAATTTTTATTCTTTGTAAACACATTTTATAAAATAAATCCTTAAAAAATAAACTAAACCCTAGATACTTAATCAAATTTATTTTAATTTTTTTAAAGATATTGATCATCAGTTGATCGTTATACACTTAAGAAGAGCACAATATAATTTAAATTCTGATACTTATAATAACATTTATATATATATATATATATTTATATATATTTATAGATCACTTGTAGATTCCATCTGTGATTACATTATCATTATGATACTCTCTCATTTAGATTACATGTTGTCGTCCTCGAGGATCCTCAATAGGTGGAGTGCCAAGCACCCAAACCATAGGTCTTGAGTTCAAATTCTATCCATAAGCTTTTGAATAAACGAAATATCGAGGTGTATGCAAATTAGACCAGACACCACTAAAAGAAATATTAAAAGTAAAAAAAGAATACATGTCGTTGTAAAATAATAACCTAGAGATAATGATGTAATTTAATCATTAATCTTGTTTCATGGATTAAAATGCTCTTGTATTAAATGCATCTATTTTCAATTAAATATCTTCGCCTACACTCAATTTTATGTTTTATGTTTGTCGGATATCCTTCATCTACACTCAATTGTATTATCTTATCTTGGATTGCTTCAAGAACACTCTTCTGAACTTTAATCACTCTATAAACCCAGGCATTACCTCGACTGCATGCACACACATTTCATACCAAAACATATATACTTTAATCCCCCAAGATCGAGTCTCACGATCAAATTACCATGAAAATTGTTTCTGTGGTTCTCTTTCTTCTTGTTACAGTTGTAACAACTGCCCATGCACAATCTCAAGTTGACTGCACGACCTGGTTTCTTAACCTGAATTCTGGAAATGATTTTGACTGGTACGGCGTACCCCCGCACTGCGTGGACTTTGTTGCTCTCTACATGTGTGGCTCCAACACAACTGATTGTAACGCTGTAGCGGGAAGCGACTCACAATATAGAATTGATACTGAATATGTTGCTGATCTTGCTCTTGAATATCTTCAAGGGGTCACACCAGTGGGGGATGGCAAAGATATCTGGGTTTTTGACGGTGACGAAACTTCTCTCTCGTGTCTTCCTTACTTTTCAAGACCCGATATCTATTTTGGGTAAGGCAATTAATCAATTATAACATCCTATAATATAAAAAAAAGGGGAAAAAAGAAAAAGTTAGTTTGTCAATGAAAAGAAAATCTTGATTTCCATCTAGCTAGGATATTTGAAATAACTTCAAATTAGTTCAGAATATTCTATCTCATCTTTTGTACTTTATTCTTACCTCCAAATTCATGTATATTAATTATTCCCTTTCCAAAAAGTTCTGATCCTATATATTTAATATATCATGAATATTTCATTATATATATAAATATAAATATATATATATATATCTATATGTTTTTCTCAGGAGATATCCGCTAAACAATACATTGGGTGACGAGTATCAATTGAAAGGAGATTGGCCAGTTATTCCATCAACCCTTCGTTTATACAATAAAGTCATAAGTCTCGGGATCAAAGCCTTCTTCATAACCGAACTATCCGACATGTTCAAAGAAGCTAGGACTTCAAATCTGAAAAAAGCCGGTTACAATGGCTTTGCAGAGCTCATGATGAGGTAAGCTTCATAGTGAAATGGTATTTATATTTTTGAAAGGATGATTATAGGAATAAAAAAATTATTTTAATTTTTACAAAATGACAGTTGATGACTTATATTTAATGACAGAGGAAATAGTTAGTAATTTCTTAACAAGGTCGAACATATATTTCTCTACGTACACCTTTCGTCATTTGAAACTTGACCGAAAATTAATCAAGTTAATTTCTAAACCAGAAATCATATATTGTTATATGTCAATGTTGCTCAATTAATTATAATATGCAGGACAAGCGAACTCAGTAACCTAACAGGGCAGGAGTATAATACCTTGAGAAGGACAGAGTTGGTGAAGAGAGGATACAGAATTGTTGGAAATATTGGAGATGCATGGGATGATTTGGCTGGAGACAATGCTGGAAATAGGACTTTCAAAATGCCTTATTGGTAATTTAATTAAGCCGAAGATTTCTTTTAAGATGAGGATTTCGATTTTGAATCCTCGCTTAAATTCATCTACGGTAACTATAAATGTCTGTGTAAGGAATAATGAGCGCTCATCCAACTGAGTCTTGGTTGAAGGGATGATAATTAGCTGGTCCGTGTGCATTGTTTGATTTCAATTCATGTCCTGCCAGCGTCTATTAATCTTCACGAAATTTATGTAACTTAGTTTGTGAATAAAATATATTTTTATTATGGATTGTTATTATGAATTTTACTGTCCATTCCCTTCCTTAGATTTTCCTATCTCTCTCAAAAAATACGACAAATCTCCTTAAAAAGAATCCATGGGAAATCGCATCGGCCATTGATAGCTTCAACTGTGAACTTTGAATCCATTTGAATTACTACTGCCCTCCAATTATTGTCAATGCAAAATGATAAACCCCTCTGAAGAGCTATTAATTCAGCCTCAACGTTACTCTTCTGACCAACAAAGCATGAAAGTGCCCCTAAGAAACTTCCATCTCCCCTAAGTACAATTCCCCCAACAGATGCCATACCTGGATTATTTTTGGATGCACCATCTACATTGAGGATAATTTGATCCAAAATTTGCTCCTGCCACCAGATAACTTTGGAAACCCGAACAGAAGATGCATTCCTCTCTCCCAGAATTTTGTTCAAACCAGCCATAGGAAATGTCAATCTCAAGTTAATAAGATGAAATTTAACTCTTTGAATGACTTGGTTGCTCCTGCTTTTCTTCTCATCAAATACATGTTGACATCTGCTCAACCAGATTTCCCTACAAATTAAATATCACAAAAATCCAATGGATTTCACAAGATAAATATCACTAGATTAATTCATAGATAAAATAAACTAATTATATGTCGACATTTTCTGGTGGTTGGAGATTAGACCAATAGTTTTTTTTTTTTTTTGGTTGTTATGATGTCAAAAGCAGCCAGAAAATTTTTTGGTGGAATTTACAACGGTTAGTCTAAACTATCACAAAATGACCTCCCGACGCTTCATTTGCCGACACTGTCTAGATAGCCGGAAATTGAGTTTTCTGGCAGTTGTTTTTGTTACATAATAATAATCCCATGGCTTCAAATCCAGTGATTGTTGTGCTGTGAAATTTCACATCCACCGGGCAATTGGATATCATTTTATACTAAACAATTAACCAAAAAAAAAAAAAAGTAAGAAATGATTACTAATTTGTTGGATCCACATATAGATTTGCATAGGTATAATTAATTAAGTGTTAAAATCGCCATTTAACTCGTAAAATCGCACGAGTTCACGGTGTTACAATATATAAACGTGTAAAATCGTATCAAACTCGAAAAAGGAGGTAAACTTGATAAAATTGCAAATCAACTCGGTAAAATGGCTAAAATGGGACGACCTGACCGAGTTCACCCATTCCCCCAATTCCAGCTGAAAATTAAATGATCCAATTTTTAACCCGTGACCCGACCTAGTTAAATCCCTTCAATTTCGAATTAGGAGTCATCTCATCTCATCACATCACATCAGAATTTCTTTTCTCTTCAGCTCCTCCGCCAAGTCACCAACTTCTTCTTCCAGTCTCGAGTCTCAACTCTCTAGTCTCCACAATCAGATCTAGAGCTCGCTTCTTCTTCTTCTTTTTCTTCTTCTTCTTCTTCTTTCTTCTTCTTCTTCTTCCAGCTTGCGACTGTGAACCCGACTGAAGGAGCTGCTCCTCTCTGTAACTCTGTTCTCTGGAACCCAACAGAAGGAGCTAGAACTGGAAGCCTCTTTGTGACTCTGTTCTTTGGAACCCAACCAAAGGAGCTAGAAGTGAGGTTGAATTCTACATCAAAAGTTGAGTGGAGTTATGGTTTGAACTTGCAGCTTTTTCGTTTCAGCTCAAACATAGCATGCTCGGTTTCTGCAAATTATTTCAATTCGTTTGTTATATGAACTTCAATTATTTATGATCCTATCTATTAGATAATCTGTGGTTATGACTTATGAGGGTTGACGATGGTCATTAAGGGAGGGGGTTTGTGGGTCTGCCTGCAATTTATTCCATCTAGCTTGCTGCATTCTTACCGTTTAGATGGAATGCTTATTCCAGATTAATTATTTCTAATCTGCTTGATGCTTCTTGAAGTTTTTTGAAGTGAAAAATGCTTTTAGTTGTTACTGATCTGCTTAAATAGAATATTCCAGTTTAATTGTTACTGATCTGCTTGATGTTTTATAATTCTACAGTTTAGTTGCTTGATATCTGCTTTGAAAGAAACACTTCGCCTGGGTAACATTAGGAATTTATGATATTTAAGTCACTTAAACAAATTTATGATATTGCTAGCACTTCTCCTGGGTCCCAATCATTTCCCACTCGAATACATTATCTGCGGACAACATTGCAGATATTTAAGTCAAGAATCACCATGGTCTATTTCTGTTAGATTTTTTACTTGTGCTGCCTTTTTTTTTTAAAAAAAAAGTGATCACGTTTAATAATTAAACCATGATCATTTAAAATATAATCCCTCATCATTATTTATAAATCACTTGAACTTACTTTGTTTATCACTAAATATAAGTCATTGCTATTAGTTTATTAGGTATTTTATTGATTTTTTTTTACCATATTATCCCTGCCTCTCTCTCTCTCCCCTTAATCGTCATTGTTAGTTTGATTAGAATTATGAATAGAGACATTTGAGGGGGGAAAAATCATCTTAATTATGAATAGTGACCAAGGGAGTAAGTTTTTTTTTTTTTTTTCCGTTTTAAATGTTTATTTTTAACTATAAGTCACTTTACACTCATGTATACCGTTAAACGACTTTTGACTAATGTTTTAAACACACAAAAGAAAAGCAAGAAAAAAAAAAATTATTACTTTGTGACAAATGTTTTCAAGAACTTGAAAATTACAGTTAGTAGATTAGTAATTTTTGTTCCGATTAAAAAATTGGGGAAATAAAATGCCAAAATATAATCAATAAAATGCAAAGTGAATAAATTCAAATTGTTGATGAACATGATGAATCAACTCAAAATTGGTTTTGATTTAGTCCAATGGGTGAAGAAGAAAAAGTTCAAGTAGATGAAAATGACACGCACGAGCCTGAGGTGGAAAATGTAGAGAGCTCAAACCGCTTGAATCCTAAAGATAATTTGGATATTCAGTTTGATGATGATGATAGTGACGAAGAACAAACAGGTAGTGATGATGATCTTGCAATGGACTTTCTTGATTCTTGATTTTGCATGTTTCTTTTTCTTTTTTTTTTTTAATAAATAAAACCGTCCAAAGACGGGGGGTTAGGCATTGAGCCCTACTTGTTTATTAAAGAAACAAATAAAATGGGCATAAAGCATTACAAAGCAAATGAGAAGTGAAAATCACCTTAAAATCTTGCTAAGAGAGGATTCTAGTAAATAACCTATCTAAAATAGGCAATTCGTATGCCTTGTTTGCATGATAAAGCTGCCAATTAATCTTATTTATTACCTTCCTAATACTACTAGTATCCTCAGAGTAGATTGAAGCACAACGAGCCACCCAAATTTCATGACAAATAAGTGATGGAATGAGTTTCGCTAAGGAGACCAATCTCCGTGATTGTGCTCCGCCACTGAGTAATCTGTCTGCCAGCAGCAGTGAATGATTTGCCATGTCAAAAGCACTGCTATAGTGAGACCAAACAACCGTAGCAATCGGACAATCCTAGAAGAGATGAGCGATTGTTTCCCCAAACTCCCCACAATGACACCGAGAGGCTAACTGAAATCCCAGGGCAGGCTGTACATCATCCTTTGCCAAGAAATGCTTGCTTAGTTTCCACATGAAGATGGAACGTGAGAGAGGTATGTGCTGGTGGAAAAAATTGTCTGTGCGGCTATCACTCTATTCCTCCTCCTCCTCTAAAGCCGAAATGCATTCCGAAATGTTAAACCGACCATGTGAGGATAGATTCCATATGTAAACCGTAATCCCATTGTCAACTTCCTGAACGATCAGAGGCTCAGCCCATTCCCACGCTTGCAACATTATTTTCCATGTTCTCGATCCCTCTGTAACCAGCCCCCTCCTTGCTGGAAACTATATTTCATCTTCAGGTAACGAATCCACAATGAGTTGGAAGACCGAAACTTCCACCAAAGCTTGAAACCGTAAGCTGTAATTGCTCTACTAAGGGATGATACAACCAGTCTACTTTTGTCATATGGTTGGGCTATGAAACTCCATGCACACCAATGCCGATTACTACCAAACTCCGAGTGACCCTAGAAGAAGTATGCAAACTGCCATTCTAATTCCCTAATAACTTGTTATGGAGGGTTTCTAACAGCTACCAAGTAAGCGGACATTGCTGATAAAATGTGCTTGATTAATATCAACGTTCCCCTGGGTGATAAGTATTTCCTCTGCCAACCATTGATGCGAGCTTTGATCTCACTAACCAAAGGTTCATAGTATGAGTTCTTTGCTCAGCCTGGGAAGATTGGACAACCTAAATAGACCATTGGTACCCATTGAATCACACAGCCAGTGATGTCCTTCTGCTGCGCCTGTCTCTGCAGAGAAATGTGAGAGGAAAGATACATAGAGCTCTTGCAAAAATTTATTTTCTGCAATGAGCAATCTTGATAGAATCCAAGGAAATCTATCAGTGACTGGAGTCCCTTTTTCAATCCTCTTGTGAAAATAATGATATCATCTGCAAATCTTAAATGAGAGACAGGAAGACTAATGCTATTTGTAATAAAATGTCCCATATCATCATTATACAATAGTTTATTCAAGCCCTAGGAAAGTACTTCCGCCGCCAAGATGAACTATATAGTAGATATAGGATCACCTTGACGGACTCCTCTAGTTGAAGGAAAGAAACCACAAAACCTCCCATTTATGGTTAGAACTTATTAAATGCCAAGCAGTTGTAGATTAGATTCAAAAAGTGGCTACTAAATCCAAATTTCCCCAACACCTCCAAAAGAAAAAACCACTTTACTCTATCAAATGCTTTCAACATGTCAAGCTTTAGGATCATATTACCCCCAACACACTTCTTATTCAACGAATGAATTAACTCAGAAGCTAGCAAGATATTGTCGGAGATGTTCCGACCCTTCACAAAACCCCCTTGAGTCGGACAAACTAAATCAGGAAGTAATTTGGCAAGGCGTAGAGAAATTACCTTTCGAATTACTTTGAATGAGAAGTTACAGAAACAAATGGGTCTGAAATCAGCAAATGTCTCTGGGTTTTCCTTATTTGGAATTAGGACAACTTGAGTGGATGTGAATTGTTGTGGCATACGTACACCTAACCAAAAATCCCCGACTACTTGGAACATTTCTGGTTGAACGAGCTCCCAAAAAGTTGTGAAAAACTTCCCCGAGAAGCCATCAACTCCAGCTGCACTATCACCATCTAAATAGAAGACAGCTGTCTGAATTTCCTCCAAGCTTGGTAATGCCGAAAGCTCCTTGTTGGTCTCCTAATCAATCTCCTTCGGTATGTCTTCTATGAAATTCCATGGATCTTGTTGACAGCCCGTATCATCTGATAGCAGCTCCGAGTAAAAGTTCACTGCTTCTTCCTCTATCTTCATTTTGTCAGTAAGCCAATTCCCTTCCGTGTCTTTTATTTTATAAATCTGCAATGCTGCTTTCCTAGTGTACTAATAATTCGAGAAGTATGATGTGTTAGCTTCAAAATTCTGGAGCCATTTAATTCTGGATTTCTGTCTCCAAAATACCTCTTGATAATTTAAATGAAAAATCAAATCAGCCCTTGCTGTGTGAAGTTCCTCTCGGTTAGCTGCTATAGTTTCTGCCATATACACCTCTTCCAATGTAGAAAGTAAGTTCTCAGCCTTTTGTACATTTATTTTGGCATTGCCGAATGCCTCTTTATTCCATATCCTGATGGACTTCTTTAATCTGCCCAATTTCCCAGCCAATTGTTGCATCCCATTGCCATTCAGTGGCTGCTGCCAAGAGCTCTCAACCACACCTCAGAAATCTTTTTGATGAAGCCACATGCACTGAAAACGAAAATTTCTCAGACCTAAAATTTCTGCCATTTTTGTAGAGACCAGCAGCGGACAATGATCTGAGGGAATGCAAGGAAGATGTTCCACTGTTGTGCTGTGAAATGTGCTTTGCCACCTCTCATTTACTATCGATATAATCTTCAGCATAGAGGAGGAAAAGTAGTTGTGTACCATGTATAACTATTGCCCACATATGGCAAATCCAAAAAACCACAATGCTCCAAAGGATCATTAAACTCCCTTATAGGTCTAAGAGCCAGAGAGGAGCCTAAACTTTCTTCCAACTTTCGAACTACGTCAATATCTCCCCCCACCAGCCATGGTCCCGAAACCATTGTTGAAACTTCCGCCATCTCCATCCACAACAATCTACGAGCAATATAGTCACAAGCAGCATAAACGAAGGACGTTATACATTCTGCCTCCAATTCCATATACTTTTCAATTTGACAAGAAACCATTTGATTTGTATCTCTCAGCACAAAGACATTCAATTCAGAGAACCAAAATAACTAGATTTTTTCCATTCATGCTAGAGTGATAATTAGGCAATTGAAGTCTGTAAGTATACGAAGCAATCCTAGAGGAATTAACTAGCAGTTCCAAAACAGCAACTAATTGTGGCTTATAATGCAAGAAATGAGATTTCAATTTTTCTAACGAGTTACCTATACCTCTTACATTCCAGATTAAAACGTTCTTCGTATCGACTGATTGGAGGTTGAGCTACTTTGGGATTTGTTGCCTTGTGACAACATTCAAAGGAGGAACTTCTTTTTTCTTCTTAGCCGCATTAGGTGGAGCTGATTGAGCTTCACTACTTTTTGGGATTTCCTCCTACAGGTACCCTTTGATTAGACTTATAGCATCTTGGCCTGAAGCAGAATCTCCTGATGTGCTTGAGTGAGCATCTCTGATTTGCGCAGAGTCATTGACTGCTGTTGGAATGCCCAGTTCCTCTTATGCTATTGCAATCTACTATCCAATTTGAGCATCCTGAGACGGTCCCATTTTATCCTCAATTGGTGCCTCAAGTTCTCCTATAGGTTCTTGTCCATCTTGATCAGGTTCCGCTGCTAGGGTTTCCTGGTTACCCTGCTGTGGATTTTCACCGAGAGGTGGTTGAGTTGTTATCTGATTTTCCATTGGCGCACTAACTTCACGAATTGATTGGTTGAACGTGATTGCCTTCAGTTCTCTTTGCCTCGACTGTGGCATTCTTCTGTTGCACGGCTTGCTTTAAATTTGGGTCCATTGTATCAGTGTCTTTAATCTTCCAGTTCTGTAAACTCTTGACGGTAGGATTTTGCTATTCTGTTCGTGGAACAGTTGGTGTGATTGGGGTCTTCTTCACCTTCAAGGTCAGATTTTTCACATGACAAAATTCTTGAGAGTGGCCAATCTTTTTGCAATAAGCGCAATACCGCAGCTTGTGTTCATATGTTATTGGTTGCCAAAATCCTGATTCTTCCTGATTGATCCAAATTCTGTTTGGCAATGTGCGCTGTAGGAATGGATGCGAACGATTGAAGTATCTCCCTTTTGTAGAAGTGTATGGGTAGATCGGGGAAGGAGATCCATGCCGGAATCGTTGACGGCTCCTCCTATACATGTAATTGAGGCGTCCACTTAAGTACCCTCATTGGAACGCCATTGAGCATCGATAATCCTTTTAGCCATAAGCGGCAGTAGTCATTTTCATGGGATACCCAAATCAGAATATTTCTAGCATCGATCAACCCAATTGTGCAGTCGCCGTTGAGCCCTATTGTCCGGAACGATTTACAAACTTTGTCGAGTGAAGGTTTCCAGTAGGAGAACTTCCCTATCAATGCTAATTTGAATGGAGCAGAGAGGGTGGTGACTTCCTCTTTGGAGAAGAACAAAGCCGGCTCTCCTTTGAAAGGCTGCGGTGGCTTCAATGGAATTGTTTGTGGAATTTCGCCAGTGTTGGATTGTCCTTTGAAGAGGGAAGAGAAGGAATGCTTTCAACATGAAGGTGCGGTAGTCGGTCGGGCAAGGTTGGGTGGTGACGTAGCAGCCGCCATCTTGCTTGCTGCGGAAGTTTGAATTCGGCAAGCGAGAGATTAGGGTTTCTAGAGAGAGAAAATTCATATATTATTACTATGTCGTACATATGTTTCTTCTAATTCATCTAGTTTTTTATGTTATCATGAAATTTGATTTTGATTATTGATGTTTTAAATAATATTAGATGGATTTTAGTTTTATAAAACTTGTTAGTTTATTGTAATTTTATTTGGAATTAATTATAAATATGAACTTTAGACTTTTTTTTGCTATATTATTCAGATATTTATTTTATTGTGATTATATATAAATTATATTATATATATATATATATATATATATATTCGGTATGTTGACATTATGAGTTTACGATCTGAGCTTACAGGACCTCAAACTAGTTTACTTCAACTCTCGATTTTAATCTATTGGTGAATGGCTTTGAAAGATTTGCATTTGCCAAAATTGGAAAAGACGGCGTGGCCTGCAAAAGGGTTTTAAATTTTAGACTTCTGTCGTAACCAAGGAACCTTAGTTCTTTTATTTTTTATTTATTTATACCTGCCCCTTCCCTAATCTTCTCTATTCCCCTCCTTTGAAGGACAACGGTGACACCCCACCTACCCTTGGTGTGTCTCAAACTCAATAACTGCTATATACACAAGAGATTCCATGTAATTTGATTCATGGATCTGAATGACTTTATACGTAAATGTTGTATTGGATATTGAAACTCTTTTTTTTTTTTGTTTATGAAACCGTCAAAGGACGGGGGTTTAGACAGATCCCTACCTGTTTGTTGATTTAAATCGAGAAGGGCAAAAGGCTTTACAAAGATTGTTGTAAAGAAAGCTAAAGTAAAAGCTTATGAAATAGACTATCTAAGATGGGTACGGAATACGCCTTCTTAATGTGATATAGTTGCCAAATGATCTTGTTGAGGATCTTTCTACTATTGCTGGTCTCGTTGGAGAATAAAGCAGCTCACCGAACCATACAAACTTTATGGCAAATGAGTACGGGAATAAGTGTTGCCAGTAGCCCTATCCTTTGTTTTTGCAATTGTCAAGTTTGCAATTGTTCTACTAATTCTGGGGAGCCACTGGCGATTCCAAATGCTTGATTGAAATGTAACCATACCTGTGCTGTTAATGAGCAGCTACCGAAGAGGTGTGAAATAGTTTCTATCGATCTTTCACAATGACATCTCAATGCAAGTTGAAAACCCAGTCGACCTCGTATGTCATCAGTGGCTAAGAAGGTGTTACTTAGTTTCCACATGAAAATAGACCATGATAATGGAATTTTGGAGTGGAAGTAGTGCTGTAAGATGGCCAGTTCCTCCTCTTCCAGTGCCTTAATGCATTTAGAAGTGTTGAACTGGCCATTCGAAGTAGGCACCAAGTGTATGTGTCAGCTCCTTGGATGTTGTCTGGGATGATGAACTGCTCTGTCCAACTTCATGCCTGCAGCATTTGTTGCCAAACTGGTGATCCTCCTTCAATTATTGCCTCGTCTGGATGATATCCGTATTTCATTTTAAGATACCAAACCCACAGTGAGTCCGACATTCGAAACTTCCACCAGATTTTGGTGCTGACTGCTTGGAGTGTTCTGTTCAGTGCTCTTACCTCAAGCCCACCTTTATCATATGGCCGAATGATTTAATCCCACTTGCACCAGTGCCTGTTACTACCGTAGTCTGAGTGACCCCAGAGGAATTGAGTGAATTGCTTCTCCAGTTCCTAGATGATTTGTTGCGGTGGATTTGTGACTGCCAAAAGGTAATTGCCATGCCGAGAGCACATGTTTGATAAGAATTAATCTTCCTCCAGGAGACAGATATTTCCGCTGCCAGCCACTGATACGGTCCTTAATCTTGTTGATGAGGGGTTCATAATATGCGATTTTGGACCTTGATGGAAAAACTGGACAGCCGAGATAGATCATTGGCAAGCTTCATTCTGGACAACCTGTGATCTCCTTTAGAGCAGTTTGCCTTTGTTGAGGAAAATATGAAGATAGATACATGGAATTCTTGTGGAAATTTACTTTTTGGCCTGAGCAATCTTGGTAAAATTCCAAAAAGTTGATCAAAGTTTCAAGTCCACGTTTCAATCCTCTTGTGAAGATTATAATGTCATCTGCAAAAGCTAGATGCGAAATAGGGAGACTAATACGATATGTGATGAAATCCCCTATTTTGTCTTCATACAAGAGGCTGTTTAGGCCTCTTGACAACACTTCCACTGCTAATATAAACAAGGTGGGAGATAGAGGGTCTCCTTGTCGAACACCTCAAGAGGAAGGGAAAAAACCACACAATTTCCCATTAATGGTGACAGAGAATTTGTTGAAGGCCAAGCAATTGCATATGAGGTTCAGGACGTGGCTTCCGAAGCCAAATTTGCACAACACCTCCAATAGAAATGACCATTTCACCCTGTCAAAAGCCATTAACATATCTAGCTTTAAGGTCATGTTTCCCCCGATAGATTTCTTGTGCAGAGATTGTATCAATTCGGTAGCTAAAAGGATGTTGTCCGAGATATTTCTTCCTTGCACAAAGCCACCCTGGTTTAGGCAAATCAAATCAGGAAGTAGTTTAGCAAGTCGTAGTGAGATGATCTTCGCAGTTACCTTGGATGAGAAATTGCATAGACTAATTGGCCGAAAGTCTGCAAATGTGCCTGGGTTGTTAACCTTTGGGATTAGGATAATTTGGGTTGAGGTAAATTGTTGGGGCATCCGCACACCGAACCAAAAATCCCTCACTGCTTGCAGAATGTCCAGCTGTATGAGACTCCAAAAGGCTGTATAGAATTTTCTCAGAAAACCATCGACACTCGGGGCACTCTCGCCATCCAGGCTAAATACAGCAACCAGAACTTCTTCAAGATCTGGGGGTAGTGATAGTTTTTTGTTCTCGACTGAGTGATGGACGTTGGTATGTCTGCTAAGAAGTCTCTCGGTTCCCTTCAACATCCCGGATCTTCTGTTAACAGTCCCGAATAAAATGCCATAGCTTCCCTTTCAATATCACTAATGTTGGTTAGCCAATGACCCTCCGAGTCTTGGATGTTATGGATTTGTAGAATTGCCTTTCGAGTATGCCAATATCATGAGAAATATGAGGTATTTCCTTCCCCTTCTTTCAGCCAGTTTATTCTGGATTTTTGTCTCCAGAAAATTTCTTGGTTCTTAAGATGAAAAACTAGATTAGCTCTTGCTTGGTGAAGCTACTCCCGATTTTCTTCTGTGCAGTCTGCCATGTAGGTTGCTTCCAAAGATGTTACCGAACTTTCCGGTTGTGTCACATTGTTTTCTACATGGCCAAATGCATCTTTGTTCCAAACCGTGAGAACTGCTTTGAGTCTGCATAATTTCCCAACCAGTCGGCACATACCATTGCCTTCAATGGGTTGCTGCCAAGAGGCCTCAACTAGCCCTCGGAAGTCTTTGTGTTGCAGCCACATATTCTGAAAACGAAAAGTCTTCAGCCCCTGGACTCCAAGCATTGCTGCTGAAATAAGTATTGGGTTGTGGTCCGAAGGTATCCGCAGCAGGTGCTCTAGTGAGAAACGAGCTTTGCCAATGCTCGTTCACCAGAACTCTGTCTAACCGTTTTCAAAGTGGAGGGAAAGTGGATCTGTACCAAGTGCACTTACTACCGACAAAAGGAAGGTCTATTGGTCCACAATGTTCTACACAATCATTGAATTCCCTGACTTGACGTGTTGCTGGGGTTTCCCCCTTGAACTTTCTGCTGGAGATTGAACAACATTAAAGTCCCCTCCGATCAGCCATGGTCCTGTGGCTAATTTTGATAGTTCTGCCATCTCCATCCACAGTGTTCTCCTAGTAATATACTCACTGGCTGCATAAACAAAAGACATCATGCATATTCCGTCCAAACCCATGTAATTGTCCACTGAACAAGAGAGCATTTGGTTCGAATCTTTTTTAATAGTGAGCATCAAATCAGAGTACCAAAAGAGCCAAATTTTCCCATTCGAGTTAGAGTAATAATGGAGCATTTGAAGTTTAAATCCATAAGAGGCAATTATTGCTGTCATCGGTTCTAAAATAGCTACAATCTGACGTTTATGTACTCGTATGTGATATTTAAGTTTATCCAAAGAGGGAGAGTTGCCAATACCTCTAATGTTCCATATTACAAGCGAGCTCAGGCGTGATTGTTGTCTTGTAATCATATTGGAAGAAGGCACATCGTTTTTTCTCTTGGCACTTTTTGGTGGGACAGGGCTAGCATCCTTCAACCTTGGGAGTTCCACTATCAAGTTGAGACCCTCTTGTGCAACAAGCTCTATATTTCTGTCGGCCTCCTGGTTCGTAGCAGATTCCCCCGATGAGTCTTCATCTTCTACTCGAAATCCAAGGTCTTCTTCATTTGGGTTTCCTGAGACCGGCTCGGCGTTTTCTTCTGTTGCTCCGTTGGGTTCCATTGGCAGTGTTGTCTTACTCGAGCATGTTTCTGCATCTGAATGTTGTGCAAGTGGTGGTCCTTCATGCGGCGCCTGTTCCACCGGAATTGGATTTACAGTTTCGGTCGGTTGAGGCTGTCTTGAGGGCTGCGAGGTAGAGTGTTCTTTGTCTCTTCCTACTCTGCCTTTTTCTTTTTCTTTTGTTTTTTCTTTTTCTAGCTTTTCCTCCATGTCCGCAAGTGGGTATTCTTTGTGTGTTCCTTCTTTGTCTTTGTCGGTTTCTTTTTCTTTCTTTTCCTTGCTGGCCGCAAGTGGGCTTTCTTTGTTTGTTCCTTCTTTGTCTTTTTCGGTTTCTTTTTCTTCCTTTCCCATCCTACCCGCAAGTGGGCTTGGTGCCAGAGCTATCTTTTCTTTGTCATGTGTGTTTGCCACGAGAAGAGGTGGGGTCCATGGTTTTTTTTTTGTTGACCAGCCACAATTGGGGACTGGGCTGGTATGAAGCTGTTGCTGAGTTCTTCGGGGTGTTCCAGGCTGTCGACCTGTCTTGACAGCTTGGATTTCTACAAAAAATTCAGCTTGGATTTCTTGCAGTGCGTCCAATATCGCATTGTGTGCTCGTAAGTGATCGGTTGCCAAAAACCTGAGTTATCCTGGCAGATCCAGATTCTGTTCGGCAGTGTATGAAGCAGATCCAATTCAACGCATACCCGGGCTGTACTTTGTCTTGATAAGTTGATGGTAGGCATATCAATTTTAAGAGGTTTTCCAAAAATCGATGCAAACGAGTGAAGGATTTCCTTCCTGAAAAAGTGGATGGGGAGATTGGGAAAAGAGATCCATGCTTGAATCGTTGAGGGCTCTTCCTTCACATGGAACTGTGGTGTCCATTTGAGAACTCGCATTGGGACCCTATTGAGCATCCAGACTCCTTTTAGCCACAGCCGGTAGTAGTCTTCCTCATGTGACACTCGGATCATAATATGTCGTGCATCGATCAATCCAATGGAGCTGTTTCCCTTAAGGCCAATTGTTTGGGATGATTTTCTGATTGTGTCAATGGATGGTTTCCATACGAGAATTTTCCGATCAGTGCCAATTTGAATGGTTCTGAAAGTTTGTCTATCTCTGTCTTGGTGAAGAAAAAGGCCGGTTTTCCCTTGAAAGTTTGGGGTGGCTTCATCAGCATGGTCTGAGCTATGGAGCTGCTGGGTTGATCTTTGAAAAGAGACTAGAAAGAGCCTCTTCCCCATGGGGAGGGGGATGTTGGCAATGGTTGGTTCGTGGTTGGTGATGGTGGTTGGTTTGTGGCCGGCGGTGGCGTTGCAGCAGCTATGGCCAGATCTAGGAGCTGCCATTGAAGAGGTGCTTCACTGACTTTAGAAGATTCGTGGAGGATGGAGTTGTGAAGATCTTGAATTTGGAAGATGGTGGAGCTAGCTTTCGATGATAGCAACGCTGAAGATATGCATAAGGCTCATTGAGTTTTTTCTTTGATTTTATGTTTATCTCCCTTACTTTTCTCGGACATTGAAACTCTTATTTATGGTAGACTTCACATAATATAAATATATATATATATATATATATATATATATATATATTTATACGAAAATGGTATAAAGTGCAATAGAGCATATCTTATGCATTGCTCCAATTAAGTTTTTTAACGGTCAAAATTAACAATTAGTTGAATTTTTTTTAAAAAAAATTTAATCAAATACCCCTTAGGTTTAATATATCCTTTTAAGATTTAGTTTATTGTAGAAGATATCTTTTTCTTAATAGAAAACCATTAACTTTGGCCGTTACATACTTAACTGGAGCAATAAATAGCATTACTCTATCTTTATATATATATATATATATATATATATATTTATGCAGTGAAAAACGCGGTGTGTGAAGTGCAAAACAATTAATATAAAAGGGTAAGAAACAACCCAACACAAAGATTCGTGCAGTTAATTTGTCTTATGAAAAAAATATATTTTGTTAAAATTAAAGTAATAATTTTTCCCTAAAATGCTCATAATTATCATTCTAGTCAAATTAACAACAATGTTTGCCCATCTAAGTCTGTTGATGGATGTGGTTTGCCCATGGAAGAGTGGCTCCTGAAAGATTTTTAAATGCCCAAACCAATCAGAAAAATTGGAAGAGTCAAAGATTTGTAATAGAAAATTTCAGATGCACTGACGTGGTCTAATTTAATGTAATTTTCGGTTGGGCATCCTATTTTATATATGAATTATTGAGATCCAGATCTGATTTTTTTGGGATGTAAATCTAATTTAAACAATTTTTTAAAGTTATAGAGGATCTATATTTTAAGTCCCATTGCTTAGCCATGATCAGGTTTGGGTGAAAATTATTAACTGGAAAAAACAATTACAACTACAAATTAGTGAGTATATTTGGAAATAAATGTTTCATATTTTATCTTGATTGTTCGGAATTGAATGTTTCATTTCCTAAATTAATAGAAAAATTATTAAAAAAATTGATAATGCAATGCGTTCAATTAGGTGAAAATTTTGAATTAGTCCCATCATCTCCACCCATTAGGAACTACGAGATCACCCAAGGACACCTTAGGCATCCAACGGTCACGGACAGACCATAGAACCATGTTCAAAGAGTGGAATGGAACGCATTAGCTGTTGCTCTCTGATTGGGCAGTAAGGATTGGAGAAAGGCAATCACTCATTCTTAAAACCAGGCTTCTTACGACTTCTTATGGTGATTTAAAATTACATTGTGTTTTGCATGTGCCAAATTTGCGATACAACTTAGTTTCTATGACTAAACTTTACAAGGATCTAAATTGCATAGTTACATTTCTTCCTTATCATTGTGAATTTCAAGACCTGTCTTCAGGGAAGATGATTGGAAATGCTGAGGAGCGAAATGGCCTATATCATTTTAAAGGTTCTCCTTCACGATTAAGTGATTCTAAAACCTTTTCTCTTGCCAAGCCTTTCCACTTCACCTCAGATGTTACTTTATGGCATAAGCGTCTTGGCCATCCAAGTTTTAGTTATTTGAAATATTTGTATCCAAAACTATTTTTTGAATAAAAGGCCATCTTTCTTCCCCGATGAAGTATGCATCTCAGCAAAACACACTAGAAATACCAACCTAAAAGACCTCTCTATCTCATCCATAGTGATGTTTGGGACCTATTCATACCTCTACTCTTATTGGGTCAAAATGGTGGAAAATGTTTTTCAATCAGAAATTCAAATTCTTCTAATTAATAATGGCAAAGAGTATTTCACAAATGATGTTTCCACTTATCTTATTAGCCGTGGGATCTTTCACCAAAGTTTTGTATTGCCGAAAGGAAAAACGTCACCTTTTTGAAGTAGCTCGCTCACTAACCCACCCAGCAAGTAATCAGAGAAATCTAACTGCAATTAGCCCATTTCTTTTGGGGGCATATAGAATATGGCAATAACAGACATTGGTGCACTTGGGATAGCATTACTCGGCCTTATGACAAAGGGGGTCTAGCAGTATATTCTCTTAACCGAGCGGTGACAGCTTATGGCTTTAAGCTTTGGTGGAAATTCCAGTCTTCCGACTCTTTGTGGTCTCAATATCTGAAGATGAAATATGGTTTCCAACCGGGGAGAGGAGCTAGCTGACGGAGGCTTGCGGGTCTGGAAATGCCTGCAACATTCTCAAGATTGGGCAGAACCGCTTCTGGTACAGGATGCAGACGGCACTTACCTGTGGAATTTATCTTCCACCAGGCGATTTAGTATCTCGGATTGCATCTCAGCTTTGGAGGAGGTAGAGCTGGATGATAACACTACTGAGCACTACTTCCATTCGAAGATCCCACTTTCATGGTCCATCTTCATGTGGAAGCTAGACAATTGGTACTTGACAACGGATGATACGAGGTCTCATTTAGGCTTCCAACTTGCCTCTCGGTGTCATTGTGAGGCTGCTGGAGAAACAATGGAACATCTCTTAGGAAGTTATGTGATTGCTAGAGCAGTTTGGTCTCACTACTGTCAGGTTTTTGGAGTTGCTGGAGGATTGCAGCAGCCGGCGGGAATGCTACAGCAATGGGGAAATCATTCACAACAGTTTGGAGTTTTGGTAAAACTCATTCCATCTCTAGTTTGTCATGAAATTTGGATGCCTCGGTGTGCCTCACTTTACTCCAGCGAAACCAGCAATAGCAGGAAGGTCTTGGCCAAAATTAATTGGCAATTATAGCAAATTAGAAAAGCATATACATTGCCTATATTAGATAGTTTATTTCATAGCATCAACACTTAGCTATGTTTGATGGTGTCATTCGCCAACCTTTTGTTTTGAAAGGCTTTCATGCCCCTTATTTCTTTAATAAACGGGTAGGGTCTACCTATCCCCCCATCTTTTGATGGTTTTATAAAAAATACAAAAAAAGTAGCTCGTACACTCATGTTCACTACCAATGTTCCACTATTTTATTGGGGTGAAGCCGTGTTAACTGCTACTTATCTCATAAAGCAACTTCCCTCCAAATCCCTAGAATTTAAAACACCTTTGAGCCAACTGCATATCTATTTTCCTCACGTGAGGATCTTAAACTCACTTCCTCCTCAAGTTTTTGGTTGCAATGTTTTTGGTTTTGCAGTGGTTTCTAGATGTGCTTTTGTTGCAAGAAGTAATCAATACGTGTACGGAAATGAACGCTAGCTCCTAGCCGCATATATGCTTGAATAATCTCAAATTCTTACAATTTTATTCGTGTCCTAAAAACCAAAAGAAATTTTTTTATTTTAATTATGAAAAGCAAATAAAGTAATTTAATAGATTAAAAAAAAAAACATCCTAAATACTAACAAATTATAATTATCATCATGTAAAAGAATTATTAAATATTAAATAACATATAAAAAATGAGATTAGTATTCAATTTCTTTTTTCCTTCTATTTTCTTGTCCATAGTTTTAAGTTATATATGGTGTGGTAATGATTCTTGAAATTGATGGAGAAAAGCTTAAAAAATGCAATAAGTCTAAACAAAGCCAAAGATCAAAACTAATAAACAATACTTCTACATAATTATAAACTAATATATGAATTTTTTTTTGTTTCTTAAGATAAAACATGACCTGATGGTGGAGGTTAGGCAGACCTTTACCCATTTATTAAAATAAAATATAAAAGGGAACCTATTTAATGAGTCTTACCCTTAAAAAATTTTTAAACAAATCCACTTCATGCATCCCTTCCATTAAAACTAATATATCTTCTTGTGCTAATTAAGGGGTTGTGTCATATAGAGATACATGATGCTGGAGGGTCAGTTGTCAACCATTGGCATAAATCTTTACCTCTTTCATGGACTATTTTCTTGTGGAAAATGCTTCATGAATTTCTACCACTAGATTGTAATTTAAGGAAATCGGGATTTCAGTTGCCTTCTCGATGCCATTGTTCGAAGGACGTAGAGAATTATTCTCATTTATTTGAGACATGCCATATTGCCAAGGAAGAATGGTCTTTCTTTTCAAGACAACAAGGTTTTAATTTTTGTATAGATGTTGTTGGTTGGTGGTTAAGTCTTGAAAGTGATATTGGAGTAATGGCTAAAATTGTTTAGACACTTGTTTGCAGAGAAATTTGACACTCAAGATGTAAATTTGTTTTTGAAGGAGAAAGAAGCTCCAGCACTGGTATATTCATGCAATAAATCATATATTGCATGATTAAGCATAGCTTTTCTAGAATTAGTTAAGAGGTGAATTTATAAATCAGTTGCAAGAAGGACTGAATATTTGAAGGTCAGTTGATGGCAGCATGAATTTAAACAGGATGTAATATTGAATGTTGAATGTTGTTGGTAGCTACACATTTATTTTTTAACAATAAATGAATGGGTATATCAATGAAGGATAGGAATGAAAAAATCATCATAATGATGCATTAAGAATAGGAAAACGACATATATTGTGGAACAAATAAAACACTCTTAAACAACTTATATTTTAGGAATGGAGGGAGTACTTTCAAATTGTCATGAACTCATTAATTGCCACCACAAATGTCTACTGAGAATTTAAATATAAACTATTAACTAGTATTTGTCATTAAAACGATATTTGGTATAGTGTTTTTGGATAAAATTAAAAGTAGGGAACTAATAACAATTCTAATTCTTGCAAAATATACAATCAAATAATTACAATTTTTGTGCTAATTATAAATCCCTACAACCCAAATCCCCCCCAACCAAAAAAGAAAAAAAAAAAAAAAAAAAAAAAAAGAGAGAGAGAGAGAGAGAGAGAAAACTACGGAATAGTTCAAATGAAATTCTAATGAAATGAACTTAACAAGAAATCCAACCTTGGCCATAACATAGGGGTGTGAATGAAATTCGTATTAAATTGAAGAAAGCAAACCAAACCCAATATCGGAATTCTGCGTTATCTTGTCAACAGTTGTTTGGTCCATAATTGATGACCCTGTAGACCAAAGGGACTGTATTGGAGTACAACATCCATTTGTGATTTTTGGGACTTAGGTTCTACAACAAAAAATAAAATATTTATTTAATTTTATAAAAAGAAATCTATATTGAAATAAAAGTTTAATTATTGGAGAGGGAGAAGGAGTAGGAGTACGTTTCAATCAATAATTAATGCCTGTATAGTAGACAAGAAGAGATCAATACTTGTTCGAAAATGAACGCTAAATCAAGAGGCGTACGGCAAGGAGATTCTCTTTCATCAGCTCTATTTATTATTTTGGTGGAAATTTTTTCTAGGGATCTTAATAAATTGTTATGGAATGGTATGATTGGAGAATTTGAAACTGAAGGGAGCGGATATCCTATATCCCATCTTTGTTTCGCTGATGGTGTAATCATTTTCATGAAAGGTTTAAAAAAGGATTCGAAGGTTTTGATGGAATTTTTGAGTTTTTATCACGATGTATCGGGTCAAAGGATTAATTTCCACAAAAACTCTTTCTATGTTAATAAAAACGGAAATCAGCAAAGAAGGAATTTAACGAGGCATATCACTGGTTCTGTCAATAAGGTTCCCTTGATCTATTTGGGCTGCCCAATTTTTGCAGGAGGATCAAAAATTTGTTTCTTTGATAATATGGTGATGAAGATTAAACAGAGAGTGGAAGGTTGGCAGAAGAAAATATTTGAGTATTGGTGGCTGATTATTGCTTATCAAATCTATTCTCTCTTCTATGGTGATTCGTTTACTTGCTTTAGTTAATCCTCCAAAGCAAGTTTTGAAGGAGATAGAAAAAAAATTTCCTTCTTTTTTCTAGTTTTCGAAAGATGGGAGTCAGAATAAGCATTGGTGTGCCTGGGTTAAAATTAGCAATCCTAATGGTGGTTTGGGGGTTCATTCGCTATATCAAATCATGCATCCATTTGGGCAAAAATTGTGGTGGAATATGAGAACAAATGATAATTTATGTTCTAAGCATTTCAAATAAAAATATGAATTTGATGTTTCGAGTTTCTCATTTCAAAGTGGTTCAGCAGTTTGGAGAAGGATGACTAAATCATCACTGGAGGCTGATAAGAATATTTGTTTATTGGTTGGAACTGGGGCTTCATTTTTTTGGTTTGAGAATTGGTTGCGAGAAGAGAAACTTTGTGAGCTTATGCTGATTCAGAACCCTCTACTTAAAATTGAACAATTTCGATTAGATGGGGACTGGAATTGGGAGTTTTTACAATCAATGCTTTCAGATGATTTGATAAGGAAGATCAAGGCTTCTGATACGGTTTTTGATGGTACTAAGGATAAACTTATTTGGAAGCTCACAAATAATGGCCTATTTTCTATATATCTTCGTGTCTCGATGATATGCATTAAGGCTCTTTTTCGGGAGATTTCTCATTGAAATTCTGGCACAAGGAAATATTGCCCTCATAGTCGATTTTCATGTGGCGTTTACATAATTGTTTTCTCCCCTTTGATGACATTAGAAAAATAAAAAATTGGCTTCCAGGTGTCATTGTCTTAAGGCGGAAGAAACAATTAATCATTCTTTTGTATATTGTGATGTTGCATGTGTAGTATCGTTAAGATTTTGGCGGGTGCTTTAGTCTCAATATGGACCAGGTGAATAAGTTAGAAGAAATGTTGTTGTGTTGGGAATCTTTATTTCAACAGTATGGTATTCTTGACTTTGCCCACTCAAATTTGCAGGGAAATATGGAAATCTGGGTGCAAATTTCTCTATGAGGGCATTCAAAGCAATTCAGGGAGTATTATCATTTTATTATTTTTCAAATTTTTTTTAGCGATGTCCAACACATCTCGACATTTAGGTTATCCAAGAGGGTGTTGGTAGTATTTGAACTAAAGACCAATGGTCTACGAAGTCGCCACTCTACCTACTGGGATGTCCCTAAAGAGACATTCAGGGAGTATTATTGCTGCTATTGAAAATCAACTTCTTGGATTGCAGCAGGTTTTCAATTTGGCAAAAGTGGGCATGCTTTTCGGTACTTATCATCCTATCAGATACAGGAATTTTCTTTGGATTGATTGGTGGCTAGAAATTTGTAGAGATTGTGTAATTTTAAATGACATGGAGCTACAGAGGTCTCAGGCATTTCTTCTTTTGAGGGAGTGGTCAGATTGGGAAATGGCAAGTTTCAAGGAGCTTTTCTTGGATCGAAATGTTTGGGTTCAAACATAGAAGTTGAAATTACAGCGTTGGAGAAGGGATTACAATTCTGTAACAACAATAATTGGCTTAATGTCCTTATTCAAATGGATTCAAAGCAACTTGTGGAGATGGTTTATGGTACTATATCTTGCAATTGGAAGTAGCTTATGAGATGTATTGAAGGGCTTCTGGTTGTTGGGGATTTTCAGATCATTCATATCTGCAGGGAAACAAATCAAGTGGCAGATTCTCTAACAAATGTAGGTTTACATTCTTATTATTCAAAGTTTATTTATTTTCTGAATTACCTCCTCTTTCTAGTGGTTTTTTTAATTTAGATAGGTTTTGGGTATCTATTTTTTGACTTATTTAGATTTCGTTCTTATATGTCTTTCTAAAGGCCTTTTAAGCCCCTTTTATAAATTTTTTTTTATATATTTTTTGAATAAACAGTTAGGGGTCTATCAAACATTCCCCCACCTCAAGTGGTATTTCGATAGAAAAAAAAAGGAGAAGAGAAAGAGAGGGAGAGAAAACTACGGAATATTTCAAATAAAATTCTAATGAAATGAACTAAACAAAAAATCCAACCTTGGCCGTAACTTATTGGTGTGAATGAAATTCCTATTAAATTGAAGAAAGCAAACCAAACCTAATATCGGAATCCTGTTATGTCAACAGTTTAATTAATGCACTGAGTGGGGGTTGCCCTAATGGCAAACCCACTTGATATCCGCTGTGAGAAGTCTCGGGTTCGAATCCTGCAGCGCCCCCCTCCCCCCCAAAAAAAAAAACAGTTTAATTAATGCAGAGAGAGAGGGAGTAGGAATATGTTTCAATCAATAATTAGTGCCCGTATAGTAGACAAGAGTGTTCGGAAATGAACGCTAGCTCCTAGCCGTATATAATCTCAAATTCTTACAATTTTATTCATGGAAAAGAAAATTTTTTACTTTAGTTATGAAAACCAAAAATAAAGTAATTAAATAGATTAAAAAACACAACATCCTAAATACTAACAAATTATAATTATCATCATGTAAAAGAATTATCAAATATTAAATAACATATCCAAAATGAGATTAGTATTCGATTTCATTTTTCCTTTTATTTTCTTGTCTATAGTTTTAAGTAATATATGGTGTGGTCATGATTCTTGAAAATGATAAAGAAAAACTTAAAAAGTGCAAAAAGTCTGTACAAAGAACAAGATCAAAACTAATAAACAATACCTCTATGTAATTACAAACTAATATATGCAATTTTTTTTCTTAAGATAAAAAACCACCTAGTGACGGAGGTTTGATAGTACTCTACCTATTTATTAAAATATAATATAAAAGGGGATGTAATTAATGAGTCTTACCCTTGGAAAAGGTTTAAACAAATCCAATTCATACCTCCCTTCGATTAAAACTAATATTCTTGAGCTAATTAAGGGGTTGTGTCATTTATATCCCTTCAATTATAGAACCAAATAATGTATTAGTTTGTTTGCATTAATGTAGACAGTGGCTTGTTTTCTAGAGAGATAATAATATAGAGAGTTTTTGCTTGAAGCATTACAACTAGGGTATCAAAATGTGGAATACCCGTCACTGTTGCCTCCAGCTAACCCTATAGGCAGTTGCCCAGGGTTATATTTGTAAATAATCTTTTATCCAATTACTTATTACAAATCTTCCCTTATTATTAATTATATTAGAACATATATTTGGGGTTTATTACAATTAAACCCAACAATCTCCTCCGATGTTCTACATATAATTCAACAATACAGTGGACAGTGTAATGTCCAAACAAACATGGATCTTTCACATTCCATTCAATA
>JAOXNR010007899.1:0-33412 GCA_028571225.1 Parsonsia alboflavescens
TGTCTCGTGAACATCAAGAACTTTAGCTTCATTATAAATCTTCAAATCCTTGAGAGCAAACTCTCAATAAGAAGATTCTATAATCCTTTGAAGGATTTTAGAATAATGGTTACTTCCCGCAAGTTAAAACTGTATTTCCAAGTTCATTCTATTGAAGTACTAGCAAATGCTCCTATCAGGCACATACTCAACAAGCTCGATACATGTGGAAGGCTTATGAAGCGAGCAATTGAGCTTTCAGAATTTGATATCGAGTACATGTTTAGGAAGGCAGTAAAAGGTCAGGTTTTCTCGAATTTTGTTCTAGAATGTATAGTTCCAAGATCCAAACCAAATGCTAAACTTAATTCCAAAATCACCCCTCCTCAGGATTGTTGGATTTTACATACTAACGGATCATCAAAAGGGGCCGGATTTGTTTCGATAACCCCAGAAGGTACCAAGTTTTAATCTACATTAAAATACAACTTCCTGATAAGCAATAACGAATTTGAGTATGAAGTTTTCTTGGCTTGCGGAAAACTACCGGCAGGACATGTTAACAGTGAGTATGAAGCACAGGAAGAAAACATGCAAAGGCATTTGATCGAAACACAAAAATTCTTCAGCAAATTCAAGTATATCAATGTGGAGCATGTTTCGCACAAGGATAACTCAGAAGCAAATTTTCTCTCAAAGGCAAAACAAGGAACCCCATTACATGGAACTGTTGGATATTCCCTAAGATCATATGAAAATTTACATAGTTGGCATAACTTTGTATCATGATGCTATTTATACCATTATATAATTTGCTTGAATATATGCATTTTATTTAGTAAATTATGTAATATCCTTAGAATAGTTTATTCTTATTCTTAAAACATCCCTAGTCAAATGTTATTGAGATTAGGATATAAATAACACGTTGAAGCTAGTATGAGCTAGTTGATGACTAGTGTCATGGATATAGGATATCAAATCATCACATAAGTATATGTAGAGTATTGTGTACTGGATTGACCCGCCATGAAATTATTTCTTAGATTTTTTTATGAGTGTCATGAGTGATTTCAATGTGATAATTATGTTTGATCCTTTGACTTGAGGTCATCAGAGTTTCTTGCATGAAAAATTGTATACCTTAATATTGTCAAATGTCACTCTTAATTAAGTGGACAATAAAGTCATGCATTGAGTATGTCCAAATTTATGCGGTGAAATGTTGAATGAGAAAGATAGGATCAGCCCCTCTTATATAACAAGAGAGAGATGCCTAGCATTCTTGGTAAAGTGAGACTATGAAATGCATGGTCATGCTCGAATAAGTAGATATGAGATATTTATCTCATTCGGTTTAATTAGTGTACTTGAGGCCGAGAATCGATAGATTGAACTATACTAGTATAACTTCCTAGAAAAAGAGATTAAGACATGCATTCTTTTATCATAGAACGTTTTGTCTTGGCATTGACATTTCTCGTTAATTGAATCGCAATGATGTGTTGCTAGACACTAGACATTGCTTATTGTACATGACAATAAAATTTATTTATGTCAAATGCCAATTTTATGAAGACCTATTAGGTCACACATTCAGAACGTAATGCTTAATTGGCAATATCTCATTTGGGACCTATACGTAATTAGATAAAGTTATGCTAATTTGCTAATATTAATAATCGTGACTCAATTGTAGTTTTTTATTTTCGTTGAACCTGGACAAATTTTAATTCAGTTATTCTCTGATAGGTAGCTCATTTTGAATTCAAATCAGGGTTGATTTATCCTAAAGACTTCATGATAAGAAGTCTTTGAGGGTTTTTCATAATTATTGTTCTAGTGTCGGAATAGAAAGAGAAAAAGAAAAAGAGTTCAAATAATCCATAATAATAAAAACAACAAAAGTTATATTCACGATTGAATCTAGCAATTCAATCGTGTTTATTCTTTTTCACTTTGTGAGATGTACATTTGCAAGGTGACTATTCGTGTGATGAAGTAGAGGCAAAGTTCGGAGATCTTTATTGGTGACTGTGGACAATGATTCTGACATACATCTTTTTTCTGACAACGACAAAAGGTATTTTCTGCCCTCCCCTCCCTAGGATTCCCTTCTGTGGATACCTAGAGAAGGTTTGTTTGCGACCTCCCTTCAAGAACTTGGATTGAGCCTTTAGAAAAGAAGAGCATTGATATTTCATAAGTCATGAGCACCGAAACAGAAGTATCTTGGATGACTCCGATCATCCAAAACATATTGATGAAACACTTCTACAAGATCCGATTGATGACATGAAAGTCAGAATTTCTTCTTCTAGATATGTCATTGTCGATGAACAACTTTTCAGAATTGCATTTTCTTGGCCATTATTCAATTGTGTAATAGCTGAAGAAGGTAATTATATCTTGTGAGAGGTACATGAAGACATTTGCAATAGATTGAGATCCTTAGCCTGCAAAGTCATGAGAAAAGGATACTTTTGGCCAACAGTTGAAGAAGACACAACAACCTTGGTTAGAGCTTGCCAAAAATGTTAGATTTACGACAATTTTCACCATCTCCCTAGAACCAAATTACCAGCAATCCAATACCGTTTCATCTATGGGGAATGGATCTTTTAGACTTTTCCCCAAATTCATTTGGAGGGAGAGAACTTTTGGTTTTCGCTGTGGATTACTTCACAAGATGGATAGAAGCACGGGCATTGGCATCCATCATAGCTCGAGAGGTTAAACACCTTTTTTGGGAACAAGTCAAAATTCATCACCACTTCACATCTGTGGACCACCCATGAACCAATGGGTTTTCAAAAGTATCAAACAGATTATACTTGATGCCGAAAAGCAATAGAAAATTGACTGAACAGGGATTGGAATTCAATATAGGAACAAATTATTCTCTAATGTGACTATTGAAATCAAAATATAACAATGTTTGCTGCTAATGAAAACCTAAAACAACTTATATAGAAATAGGAAAGCAAAATTATGAAAATGGCCTTAAAATAATAGAAATTGCCTAAAACTTACAAGGTCTGAAAAACCATCTAAACGACCCCGAAATGAGAAAAAATGGCGTCCATCATTGCATTTTTCTGAAATGCATGAGTATGACTAATTGGACGGTTTCCAAGCACTCCATTCCGAGTTCGTCAATTATAAGTGTATCAATACTCCAAGGCTTGAAGAAGAAGCCTAAGTCGGCAAAAGGAAAGTGGTGTAGATGAATTTCCAAATGTTCTTTGGTCATATACCAATCGACTCCAAATACCCAGACCAAAGAATCACCATTTAACTTGTGTTTTAGAACAGTTACCATGATCCCGACTTGTAACCGTCCCCCCGCATTGACTTCTTTAATGCTGAATGGAACTATAAAAAGCTTGCCAAAAATTTGAATCACCTAGAAGGAACAAGATACAGAGTTGCTTTTTGAGAAATGATGTACAAGAGAAAACTGGAAAGTCACTACAATATGAAAGTGCCTAAACAACTCAAAGGGGGTGATCTAGTTCTCTAGAAGAAAGAAGTTACTCGAAAAGATCCAAACTAGAAATTAGATCCCACTTGGGAAGGATTGTATCTCAGTGTCAAAGACTACCGAAACTGCAGTTATATATTGAAAGACATGGAAGGTAATGATATCGCCAAAACTTGGAATTTAATGAACTTGATAAAGTTTTCGATATAAAATAGTTTGTGTATCTGTATTTTACCATGGACTTATATAATATCTATATGGATCCAATAATCCAAACTATTGATGAGACAAAGTTTCCTACGTACTGTTCCCAGTTTATATTACTTTGTTTATTTTCATAATCTAGTGAAAGCACTTAGTATAAATATGGACAAAAAGAACTTAAGAAATGAAAAACAGAAACTCGAAAGATAAATGTCATGGACCTCTCTCTTCTCAATAAGAACAACATTAGCTCGCTATCCAGTGACCTTGACCTACTCTTGTGCCGGAGGAGCTACCATCTCTCGATGCCTAGGAAGGGGAGCAACTTGGTCGGGGATGGCTAAAGCTTGCGTCATTATTGGCATCAACCTCCAGTCCTGGATTCTCTACCTTTATCAACTTGATCTCCTCAACATACAAGCCAATAATTTGAGGCTACACCGAGGATTCTACGTAGGACTGAAAGGCAGGGAGTTCCTCAAGCTTATCCAAAGACAGATTCCCTTCCTTGTTGCAGAAAGCTTTTGAATTTTCTACTACTAGGGAATCAAACTCGTCCTGGTTTTCCAACTCAATTTTGAAACTATTTTCCCAGTTTGCCAGCCACGCATTCTTTTTGACAGTATCATTGAAGGCCTCTAACATCTTTAAATTCTTCTTGGCATCAACGATGGGGTCACTGATGGTAGCAAGGGAGGCTTTAGTTTTTTCCTCTATAGTGGTGTGCTCTTTATTCTTCTCCTCCAAAAGATCCTTCTCATTCTGAACATTTTAAATCAAGATAGCCAGGTCTCTATCTTTCTTCTCTTGTTCTTCTTTCCTCCGCAGTCTCTCACCCATAAAAACATGGCCCAAAAGTGTAAAATCAACGGAGAAAGAAGTTAGTATACAACATATGAGTCTTGAAGCTAACATAATTTAATAAAAAGAAGCAAAAGACACTTACAATAGACTGTAGAGCGACAGCAACTCTATCAAGCTCATCATTTGTGAGCTGTTTGCACATCTTTTTGTAGCAAAAGGTGCACATTCCATTAAGAAGGATTGGGCATGTGGCCACTGGAATAGAGAGTCGGTAGAATCCAATGGTAGTTCGGGAACCCACCTTTTGACCTCACCCTCTGATTGGGAGGTTAAACTTGATGCACCAAGTTTTTTTATGGTCTCAGGGACCTCTATAATGGCACAACCACCGAATTCCACCTCTTTCTCAAAGGTCATTGGACCCTTGCCTTTACTTATGGCAGCAGCAGTAGTGACCCTCTTCCTCTGACTAGATGTAGGAGAGGGTGAATCAGAAAGGGAAATGAAATTCGTAGGTTGTCAAGAATTGGGAGCAAGAAGAACAGCTTCTTCTATACTCCATTTCAGGGCGGTCCTAGTTTTGTTCGCCATGGTATGTTTAATGGACTTGCTCGGAGGCACAATGATGTTGGGGGTGAAGAAGTAGAAACCTGCATTAGGGAGGTCGAATGGGAGCCTCCAAATAGAGCTTGGAGATTTAAAGTTTTCTTTGGATGCTCCTAAGGTTGATTCTTTTGTTGGGGTCCCTTAGGACGAACTATAGCCCAGGTCCACATGGCTGCCAAGGAAAGATAAAACAAGTTAGCTCCAACGACCTATACACAAAATAAATCAAAGCTCTCTCAAAGTAAAAGACATACAAGCCTACCAGAAAGTGGAATGCTGTTGGTTTCTCTGACCTTAGGAAGGTTGCAACTCTTGGGCTTGCCTAGCCCAGCGAGGATAAGAAAAGAAGTGTCCTACGTTTGAGCAGTGGAACCTATTTTTGGGTGGTTTGATTGGGCAAAGTTGATAAGAAAAACTCTAACTTGGTCGAGCTTACAGGTTAAAACTGAAGGCTCGTTGAAGAAAGTCTTGCTGAGATTCCACTGCGGGTATGGTTCGGCTCGAATTTGGTCTATGCGAAGCCTTGCATGAAAAAAGGATTCTTTCTAGGGACCAGTAGAAGATGGAAATTCCCCAACAAGTTTATAACGATTATTCAGCTGAAGGTACCCATGACCAGAGTTGTGGAATTCAGTAGAAATCCCGACCTTCAGATAGCACCTAAAGAGCTCTAGGGAAACAGGAACTCTGTACAGATGACAGACCACTATGAAAGGAACCATGACTCTGACTGCATTAGGGGCAAATTGAGCAATGGGAAACTCCCAAAAATGAACTATATCTAGAAAAAAAGGGATGAAGATGAGGAAGAAGAATGCCCCCTTGAAGGTTAGTTTTGTGGAGGATAATATGACCCTTACCTACTGTTAGGACGCTCCTCTTCACTAGCAGCCTCAATATCAACTTTTCTCAAGCCCCTCTCCCCATTAATTTTCATTACTTGTGATGCATCTACGTCAGACCTATGGGAAAAGACTTCTAGTTCAAAAGGCTAATACTCATTCTTTTTAACTCAAGGAGTTGTTACAGGTAGAGGGGGTAAATAATATACTTCATTATTGGGATCTTGAGCAGGTAGGGGCATAGGAGTTCTGGTAGTAGGAGTGGAAGGTGTGCTCGAGGAAGAAGTAGGTGTAGGAGTATGAGTATTTCATTATTCGGAGGTAGAAAGCTTGATGGGAAGACATTTTTTCTTGTAAAAAAGAAAAGAAATAAAAGAGAAAGAGAAGACTCACTGACTAGAAGCTGAGATAACTCGTAAAGAAAGATGGAAGGAACAATTTTTTTGCCGAGCCTTAAGAAGTAATTGAAAAGTTTGCAACTTAAAAGATTTGATTGCAAAAAAGATAATCTATTTGCAAAGCAGGAATTTTAGTAAGTCTCATATTCTTCAAAGTGTTGCTATTTATATAGAATGAAAAACCTTTGAGTTGCTAGAAAAGATGAGTTACTTGGGAAACTAGGCAACTGCTAAAATTGGTAAGACATGATGCTTCAAAACTAGCCGTTACAAAAACAACATGACTCTTTGGAGCTTGGTAGCTCTACAACCCAGAATTTAGGCTCCACAACCTTGCAGCTTGCTGAACCAAAAGGGGGTAATGATGGGTGAAACGGGCTATGACCTGAATGACTTGACCCGGTTAACCTTTAAAGGTGACTTAAATACCAAAACCAAACCCGACACTACTTAAAGGTTGTCACTGACTTCCTTGTTACTGACCTCTGAAGTCTTTGACCTGTTATGAGTTTTGGAGAGGTCTCTCTGGACAGCGACCTTCGACCGAAAGAGCTTCCCATCTAGTACTTCTTCCACACCACGATTCAATATCTACAGTTCTTAACATATATCATGAGCCTTAAAATCACTCATCGTAACTGCTTACAAAGCTCATCGACGTCTTCGAGGCTCACCGGGAGGTCGCAATAATGGTTTTTAAGTCGTCAATGAGCTCATAACTCTCTCTCTTTGGAGATGTGCATGGCAAGGTATCCAATACTATAGAAATTCCTTGATTCTAGAAGCAATTGCCGAGATACTATCTAACGCAGGCTATGTGGTGGGTTGAGGGTTAAGGAATTCTGTAGGAAATCTAATAATAGGAACTGAAGAAAAATCGCAACTTTTAGTTCAGATGAACAGTAAAAAAAGAGGGTGAATAGTAAATCGATGAACAATACATCGGAATAATGACAGTGAGCAGTACCCTCGATGAACAGTGTAGTGGCATTTCAAAGAAAAAAAAAACTTTCGGAAACCCAAACTTTGGATAACTCGTAAAAGTTTGAGGCTTTTCAATAATATAACTTTCGAACTAGTCAGAAGTCAAGACAATGAAAAAATTAGGTTCTTTTCCTATAATCAAACTTCAATCTAAAGTACTTAAAGGATGAAGAAAGAAAGAGCAAAACCTTGAGTTCACAAGGAAAGAGATAAAACTCTGAAAATATTTTTTATTGCAGATTGAATTTCTCTCTCTGAGGCGTTCATCCTTATTTATAATAGTAGAAGTTCTGTGTTCCTAATCAGACTAGGAAACAGAATCTAAGTAAACTACTAAAGCTCAGTAAGGATTGCACATCGGGCTTCTAAGCATTGCATCCCAACTTCTCCAGGATCCGACAAGGAACAAATTTCCTATCCCTGATCTTGTGGAAATTGATCCTTGGTAAGTGAAACCCAATTAAAGTCACCAACATCAAACGGAACATTGCGTCGAGTCTGGTTGGCATGTTCATTGTATGCCGCATACGATCCCTTTTCACATCTATAACAGACTCTTTTCTTTTTCTTCTTCTTTTCCTCGGAGACAACAACATACTCAGGGAAAACCTGCTTTTCCGACTCTGCTGTTTTCTGCTCAGATCTTTCTTGGGTATTGAATGTAACCATTTGTGTTCTCCTTAATTCATTAGCTGATTGTTTTGGAGCACCATTTGAAGGATTATGTACAAACACAGGTGATCTTGAAGGGGAAGTAGAAGAAAGATCGGGATGCTGCAAAACAGACACTACAGACTCCTAACTCCCGATAGTCTTGGACGCTGATCAAGTGGAATTATCACCCTAGCTATACGAGATAGGGTGATAAGTCCACTTGATAAGTCTATCACAACTGGAACATCAACAACAATAGATCTTCTAGACTTTGAAAAAGATTCTACAACTGATGCGGTTGGAGCGGATCCTGCATTCATGTCAAGGGGTTCCAGTCTTGGAAGCTCATAAGTGACATGAGGACCCTCATACTCTAGAACTATAAAATAGTCCAAAATGGGCCCTTTTTCAGGTAGAAGTGCTTGACTATAGGGGGGATAGAGTGAGGTGAATTCTTGAGCTGATGTAGATTTTTGTTGATGTTGAAGGCTTGGTTCACATTCCTGGTCTCTCGGAACACCCCTCTCAAATAGCTCCCTTGGTGGCGTCCTTACCATTGTCATCTTCTCCATCGTGTCTACCGATTGGTTCAAGCTGATCGGCTGGTTGTTGGATAGTCGATTGTTGCACCATATCCATTAAAGTTTGTATCCGCCTATCCCTGATTTCTTGCTTAAGTTGCATCTCGCGCCATCGTTCTTCCCTATTCAGTTGCATGGTGGCTACTGTTTGTTCAAGACTCCCTCCAAACATCGTGGATCTTCGCTTTGATACCAATTGACGCAGGCAGATGTGGTAGGTTGAGGGTTAAGGAATTTTGAAAGAAATCTAATAATAGGAACTTAAGAAAAATCACAACTTTTAGTTCAGATGAATAGTAAAAAAAAAAAATTTTAGTTCAGATGAAAAGTAAAAAAAAAAGGGTCAACAATATGATGAATAGTAAACTGATGAATAGTGTGCCGAAACAGTGACGGTGAACAGTATCCCACATGAACAGTGCGGCGACAACAATTTCGAAGGAAAAAAAAACTTACAGAAACTCAAACTTTGGATAACTCGTCGAAGTTTGAGAATTTTCAATAATCTAACTTCTGAACTCGTCAGAGGTCAAGACAACAAAAAAATTGATTTCTTCTCCTATAATCAAACTTCAATCTAAAGTAGTTAAAGGACGAAGAAAGAAAGAACAAAACCTTGAGTTCACAATTAAAGAGATAAAACTCTAAAAATATTATTGATAGCAGATTGAATTTCTTGCTCTCAGGCGTTCATCCTTATTTATAACAGTAGAAGTTTTATGTTCCTGATCAAACTAGGAAATAAAAAAAAAAATCAAGAAGAAAACAATAAAGAAATATAACAAGTTTCTAAATAAAATTCTATCTAATTAAGGAAATAAAATTATTAAACAATCTTGATCTTCATAGTCTACTTGTTCTGCATCACTATCTCATAATTATCATAAATGCCTGCTTTTGCATAATCAAGATTGACTCCAATACGGTAACTTCACCTAATTGGTAGCATATTATTCGGCATACATTATCGAACCACACAATGAACACAAGTTGATTCATTCAATTTTTACTTTGAAAGTAGACTGACTTAGGCATAAGAGTTTTCCACAAGACAATAGCCCACCCCGGTGATATAATTTTCTTTGGTTGTGATTTCAGGTGGCATCATGGTTTAGGTTGACCCAGGGATTGATTTCGAGCTCCATTAATCTCGATTTAGTTGAATTTAGTAATTAGTAAGTTAAAAAAGAGAAACAATGATGTCAAAAGAATATCTCCAATGCATAGATAGTTAATACATTTAAATGATTATTAATGGAGCTTGGAAATGATCTCCAAGTAACCAATAACTGTGAATGGCATCTGTTGCCTGTATATAACTCTGGTGCCTAAGTTAGTTTATGTTGAGAGTAAATTGTATGAATTCTCCTGTATAACTTGTTGTGTGATTCATTAATGTGTACCGAATAATAATCATCAAATTTTGGTGATGTTACCTTGTTGGAGTCAATCTCAACTACATAACAGTAGGCATGTAGGATCAATTGTGAGATGGTATCCCTCCAATTGCTCCTCGAATTAAGGAATTTCCATAATATTGGATTCCTCACCATGCGAGTCTCAAGAGGGAGAGCTACGAGCTCATTACCGACCTCCAAACCATCAACGCGACCTTCTGTTGGAGCTCAAAATCCTCAATTGGCATTCCTAGAGGTCGCAATGAGTGATTTCAAGGTGTGTTTATAATGTGTGTTAAGAACTGTAGATATTTGATCGTGGCTTGAAAGGTGTATGAGATGGATCGGTGCTCTCCAGGTCGAAGGTTACAGTGAAGAGACACCTTTCCTAAGCTCACAATATTTTGGTGACCTGGGAGGTCAGCGACTGGGGAGGTCATTAACTTTCTTTTGGTGACATCAAGTCGTGTCTCTGGTATTCGGGTCTGCATTAAAGGTTATTTGGGTCATACTAGTTTTACCCATCGTTATCCTCCTTTAGGCCCAATGAGTTGTAAGGTCATGGTGCCTAAATATTCCGCTACTGAGCTCTCGTGATCCTAAGAGTCACTTCGTTTCTTTGTAACAACTTTTTTTATGTCTTCTTAGTTTCGGTCCTTTTCCCAAGGGAAGTTCCTTTTCAGCAACCAAAAGTTTTCTTATTACATTTAGAGGGATTTGGGATTTACCAAAATTCTCTCTTCTGCAAACAGATTATACCCCTGCGACCAAAGCTTTAAGCTACAAACTTTCAGGTTCTACTTGGTGCTCCGTGCAAAATCAAAATTTTCTTCTTCTCTTTTTTCAAGCACTCAACTTTAATTAGTGAGTCTTCTCCTTTCCTTCTTCTTAATTTTTATTTGAATTTCTCTTTTCTTTTCAGAACATTTTATGTCTTCCCATAGGTCTGCTAGTCCTTCTCCCTCTGTTGCTTCCGAACATTTTTTCACATACACAGCTACTCCTTCTTCGAGTACTCCTTATAGGCATGCTGCTAGAGTTCCTAGGACCGCCCCTACTCATAATCTTGGGAATGAAATCTATTATATTCCAACTTTGACGGTAATTTCACCTTGGATTCGGAAAAACAAGTATGCTCCTTCTAAGTTAGAAGTCTTCTCACTGAAGCCTAACTCTGATGTGTCAAAGATTAGGGAACACGTCAAGAAGAGGGGTCTAAGTAAAGGTGATTTAGAGTATGCCTCGAAGGATGACTGCCCTAATGACAATAGAGAGGGCTATATAATTCTTCGTGAGACCAACTTGAGTGGACGGATCTTTCTTCCTTATATTCGTTCTCTATTAATTGAAATTGCCTATTTCTAGTGATTCCCTATTACTCAACTAGCTCCCATTGCTGTTAGGGTCATCTATACAAAGTTCTAGTATCTTTAGTTCCTTTTGGGTGTATTTTCAAAGTTGGAATTTATACCGTTCCTCACGGTACTAGTCATGGGTATCTTCAGTCAATAATGACAAGCTCGTAGGTCCTTTCTAGTCTTCCGGTGGTCCATGGAAAGATTCTTATTCATGCTAAACTTCCCATAAAGTTAATCTTTACCTAAAATGCTAAACTTCCCTAAGTTGGAAGGCGAGCTTGAGATGGCTTGGATCTTTCTTATTAAATTGGACTAATCAAATCGTCCAAAAATAGGTTCCTTTGCTCCCATCTAGGACACTTCTTTCCTTATTCCTGTTGGGCTTGGTAGGCCTAGCAACCATGACCTTCCAGGATTAGAGAATCTAGTAGCATCGTCTCTTCTAGAAGGATTGTGTGTCTTTACTTTGAGCAAATTTTAACCCATTTTTTGATAAATGGTCTTTGCTAACTTGTCTTTAATTGTTTTGACAATTATGAGGACTGCTTGGTCTGTTTTTTGGCCCGAGGTACCTCGTTAGGAAGACCAACCTCAAGAACAAACAAATAGGGCTTTGAGACTTCAAGCTCTATCTCGGGATCAACAAGAACAAATTGAACACAATGGTTGGCAGAATTAGAATTGCTTTGAAGAGTAGCAGAGAGCAGGCTTCTTTGTGAGTTTCTAGCCCTTCATGACCCTTTAAAAATTATTTCTAACTGAATCACCTTCTCTGGCATCTGGTTAGAAGGAAAAAAATATCTACTATTATCAACTCCCACAATGGCAAATCTCCAGCGACCACCTAGAAAGAGGTGGATTTTAGTGGTTACACTGCTGACGAGGTCACTACGAAGTTTAAAAGGTTAGGTAAGAGTGTCTTTTCTTCCCATCCTGCGGACCAGGACAAGAGGTGGGTCCCCAGCCTACCATTGGAGTCTATGAACTCTTTTTTCCAATGGCCACAAGCCTAATCTTTCCTGATGGAATGTGTGCCTTCTATTGACAAGGAGATTTGTAAACGACTTATAGATGATAAGCTTGATAAATTTGTTGCTACTCTACAGTCTGCTGTAAGTGGACTTTTCTTCCTTTTAGAAAACTTTGTTAGCTTAGCAAGCTTACTTATATGCTGTATACTAGTTACTTTCCTTGGTGATTCTTCCCTTTAGGGCCATGTTTTTATAGGTGTGGGACTACGGAGGAAAAAGGAAAAGGAAAGGAAAGACAAGGATTTTTCTATCCTGCTCGAGAACTTCGTTCTCGTCTAGAGGAGGAAAACTGAAAGCCAACTACTGCAGAGGAAAAAGCCAATACTTCCCTGGTTACAACCGGTAACCTCATTGCGGATGCTAAGAAAAATGTCTATAAATGCATGGAGGAGAATTTGAAGATGATGAAGGCCTCGAATGATGTTGTCAAGAAGAATGAATAGCTAGCAACTTAGGGGAGCAATTGGAAGCAATTGGTCCAAGCTGATGTTCAAAAAGTGCAAGGGGATACAACAGGAGATCGGAGAAAATGAAAATCACAGACCGAAGGAAAACTTTCAAAATGATTCAGATAGCAGTGTTGAAAGTATGTGTAGGAACAGTAAAACAAGTATTGAAGAATTTGCAAGGATGATGATGAAATCCAGGTCGGTTCATGTATCTACGATCGGCTCTTCGTCAGCCAGCAAAGGGAAAGGATGGAGTTTTCTGAGAGAGATGAAGGTTGTGCCCAAAATGACATTGTTTAGCCCCTTAGTTTTTGAATGTCACAACTATTAAGTTTTTCCATCGTTGTCGCACATCAAAGATGTGCGGCGTTGCACCTCTTAGAACTTTTTGTATATATATATAAGCAGATGTGTATACTTATCACTGGTGACATAGAAGATGACATAAAAAAAGAATTAGAAAATCTAAAGCTTTTTTCTTACTTTTTTTTGTTGGAGGGGGAGGTTGGGGTTTGTGGGGGATATCTGGAAACCTTGCAAGGGAACAACAGCCACAAATTTCACAATTTATATAGAAAACATTAAGAAAGATTTGGACCACATCGCATTTCCGCATCATCTTCATCAAGTTGCCAGTAAAAACAAGCACGTGCATAATAAAACACAGGCAGCAAGTTTGTTTTCGTTTGGATTCTAAGAAGACAACAATGTCAAAAGTATGCAGCCATACATTATGCAACAACGAGGCCTTTGGGCTAATTAATGTCGTTGGCTTTAAACGGAACATACAAAGGTCGGACCAGATTCTATTCTTACGTTGCGGTCCACTTCATTAACCGGTGGGTCCATTTCAAAGAATCTTATGTAATGGTGGATGCTATCAAATTAGAACCCAGACGCTTCCGCCTTTAGGTCACATGGAGGGATTGTAAAATAGGGGATGTATCTCAATGGGACTTAAAACGGGTCTGCTCTTTAACCACTGAACGTAACATGTCAACCCATGCGCTTGATAGGAATTGAACTTGCACCTTACATACAGATGCGAGAATGACACTATACCAATTCTTGTCAAGTTTACCATCGAGTTATGTCTCTGAAGGCAGCAATCTTATTTTTCTATTTACGCTTGCCATCTGCTTGCAATATATATATATATATATATATATATATAGAGAGAGAGAGAGAGAGAGAGATAGAGAGAATGGCTAACATGTACGTCACTACTGTGTGCGACATAGTGAAACAAAGTCGTTTTCTTTTTGTTTTGAAATCTTGGACATGAAATGACCTCATTTTGGTATATGAAAAAAAAAATTCAAGAGTAGAGAGACGGAGCAGCGAACAACCGGTGAACCACCGAGTTGCGACCTACACCATGGTCACCAAACCTATCAATGCACTTACACCACCACCAAATTTGAGAGTAGAGACGAAGCAACAAACAACCGGCAAACCTCCAAGCTGTGACCTACACCATAGCTACCAAAACCCAACAAATCTGCCACTACACTACCACCAACCCATGAAACCCAACATATCTGGCACCACCACCAACCCAACAGATCTGCCTCACAACCCTATCACTGCCAATCTACCTCACTTTCTCTCTCGTCAAGCTGCTCCGCCTCACTTTCTCTCTTGCCGCCATAATGCCGCTTTCCAACTTTTTTTGAAAACTCACCAGTGAAATAAGGTCGTTTTACACAAGCACACACTGTAGCGGTGCACTTATTAGCAGTTCTCTCTCTCTCTCTCTATATATATATATATAATGTTATAAAGTGCACTGTTAAGTTTTTAATGGTCAAAGTATGAGGTTAACACTTTTTTTTTTTCATTTAAAAAAAAATTCTACCTCCTTCCCAAATTGAATGTCCACATTTCTGTTTTGAGTTGTCCAGAAATGCATGTCCCACTTCCTCAATTAGTAAAAATTATCTTAAGAAATTGATATCATTAAGTGTAAAATGAACTAAGTCAATTAATTTTCTTAAAATTTGTGCAAGTCAAAATGGGACATTCAATTCTAAAGGGAGGGAGTAATAAATTTGATCCAGTACTGCTAAAGGTTTAGTTTATCCTTTTAGGAAATAATATATAAAATATATTTAGCAAAATAATTTTTTTATTGTGAATATTGAGTCACTATATATAAAACATTTAATAGTGAATCTACATAAATCTAAATTTGGATTTATAGTTGAGCACAAGAGAGGTCACAGGGGGAAAGAATATAACCTATGACTGACCTTAAAGAAACCCTAGGCAACGGAAGGGGTTATGACAAACGAGATAGGCTTTACGGAGTCATCATATCACGCGGTCGGAGACAAAATACTAGTTCTGAATAGCAGGGAAGCTTGCTAAGAACTTCTATTGGAGAAAGGATGCTCCCTCGACGAAGCCTGATCGAAAATATAGGTATGATGCTCAGGAAAGAAGCGGAGATCAAGAGATACAGAATAGTGTGGACATTTCAGAGCCCTTGCCATTTGTCCACAGTATCAGGACTGCTCGGATGCCGCTAGGGTTTAAAGTCCCACAAGTGGAGGCAAAATATGGTGGCATAGGTTAACCATTGAAACATGTAGATGAATATGTGTCCTATATGGAGATGTTCGAATACCCTAACCATCAAACTGCCGCTCTTTCCAATACACGTTGACCCAAAAAGCACAATCCAGGTTCAAAGGCATTCCAGAAGCAAGCATCTCAAGTTGGACGCAGCTAAAGGAATTGTTTCTGAAAATTATCAGAGCAACACGAGATGGGAGAAAGATATCAACAACCTCTTCACCATCAAACAAAAGTTCAGGGAGAGCACAAGAAGCTACTACAGTCGCTTCAATGATGAGGTAGTAGAGATCGAACAAAAGAACGACACAATCTATATCACGGCCTTTAAACAGGGATTTCAAGGGTGGTAAGTGGCCCTCAAACTGGCAAAAGAGCCAGTAAAAACCATTAAGGAACTACAAACACTCCTTGAAAATTGATAAAGGCTGAAGAAACAGCAGTCCAAAAGAAGGTTCCTGGCTTTTCCTCAGTTGCTGAAAAAGATAACAAAGTGCACCCGAACCTCAAAGAGGGAGAGGAAGGCCCCTTACTCAAAGGGAGGGACCTCGGACAAGAAGAGAATGACCATCCCGGACCTCCTGAGCACCCCCCTCACCACCTCAAGAGCCTAAATACTAGTGGTCATGCAAAAGAAAGATCTCCTGAAACTTCTAAGGCTTCTCAAAAGTCCCTTGGCCGAAAGAGACCATTCCATGTTCTGCCACTACCACAAGGACCATGGCCATCTCACAGAGGACTACTTTTTTTCCAAACATGAGATCGAGAGGTTAGAAAAGGAGGGCCACTTCCAAAAATTCTTGGCAAGGAATACAGGCCTGCGAATCTCCCCACAATCAACGATCTCTAGGAGAAAAAAATGCTATTAAAAGGACAACAAAAGGAGCTTGGGGAGAAGATTCAAAACGCCTGACAGTGTCACTCCAGATTGGGGATTTCCTGGTGCGCTAGATAATGATCGACAACGGGAGCGCTGTAAATGTCTTGTATAAAAAGGCATTTGATCAGATGGGGATAGATAGGAGCTCATTGAAAAGGTCAAATAGAGTGCTAACCTGCTTTAATAGCAGCACGACCTATGCAGAGGGTATTCTATGAGTAACAACTACAGTCTACGTGAATGACATGGGGGTCGTTGAGGCCACAGATTGGATGGTGGTCGATGCCCCTGGAATCTGCAATGCAATCCTAGGTAGAAGGGGACTTATGGACCTGAGGGTAGAAATGTCCTTGCTAAATTGCTACATGAGGATCCAGGTTGGAGAAACCTAAGTAGTCCTAGAAGGAGACAAGCAGCTTGCCGCAGAATGTTACCTTGTTGAAGGTTAAGAGGAGAGTTCGACAAAGCTCAAGTAGGAAGACTTCATTGACCTCCCAAAAAGGAATGATGACTTCAGAATTAAGTGGAATATAGAGAGAACCAGAGCAAATATAAACTTATGTTAAACTTAGATTATTCTTAGAGAGATGAGTGTACAAGAGAGTGATTGAGTCTAGAACTCTGATCTCCAAAGAGGGAGAGGGAAACTATAAATAGAGAGAAGCCAGACATGAAATCCCGGACTTCACTACTAATCTAATGTGGACTTCAAACACCTGGAATCCACAAAGGAAAACAACAAAAGTGGCCGACAATGGACAACCACTAAAGACACACAAATGGCTGACAAAAAGAAGTGCGGCCCAAAAGTAAAAGCAAAAGTGACCGAAATAATCTAAAGCGGTCATAAAAGTCAAAAAGTAAAAGTGGCCAAAATACAAGCGGCCAAAAAAGATAATGGAAAATTGGACCCACACGCAAATGGTCCAAAAGAAAAGTAAAATGGTGGCAGACATGTTTGCCACTATGTCCCTATCGGACTAATGGAGATAAGAAACTCCGGAATGCAAGCTGGGAATGGACTTAAAGATGGCTTTATGTCACTTTCTTCTTGCCTTTGTCCTTTGCTATTTTGGACTAAGTGGACCGGATTAATTCATCCCAATTCTGTGCCATGACCTGCTGATATAGGTCTTCTTCATCTTCCAGTGGTTGGCTATCTGGAAGAAAGTCTTCATCTGAAGAGTTGGACATCCTTGTTGATGTGGTCTTGCGGATATCCGAAAAAGTGCTACAGAATTGCTGCTTCATGAATTCGATTCACTTGAGCATAATTTCTTCAGCAGAAAGAGAAGGATATTTCTTCTCATAATAAGATTTGATTGATTTCAAATCAGAGGTTGCTGGACCAAGTTTTCCAGACTCAGTTGTAGATTGGTATTGGATATACTCATCTACCTTGGACTTGATTTCTTGGACAGTACAATCTACTGGCCATTGTAACCACCATCTATAATGGAAGGTTCAGACTAAATCGGGGATTTCCAATTTGTTTTCTGCATGGTCGATGCCCCTGGAACCTGCAATGCAATCCTGGGTAGAAGGGGACTTATGGACCTGAGGGGTAGAAATGTCCTTGCTAAATTGCAACATGAAGATCCAGGTTGGAGAAACCTAGGGAGTCCTTGAAGGAGACAAGCAGCTTGCCGCAGAATGTTACCTTGTTGAAGGTTAAGAGGAGAGTTCGACAAAGCTCAAGTAGGAAGACTTCATCGACCTCCCGAAAAGGAATGATGACTTTAGAATTCAAGTAGTCAGTAGAGGAGAAAAGGTGTTTCTGAACCCAAAATTAGCTGAGAAAAGGATAAAAATAGGAGAGTTGCTACCTCCCAAAGTTAAAGGGAAGCTCGTTGACTCCCTCCACTAATATCTAATGGTCTTTGCCTAGTGACCTAGCAACCTCGAAGGAATAGATCAGAAGATTATTGAACATAAGGTCGGGCTCAAGCCAGGGGTCAAGCCAGTAAAGTAATAGAAAAGGACCTTCGCTCCAAAGAGAAACGAGGTCATAGCCCCGAGAAGTCCAAGCCTTTCTCGCCATTGGAATCTTAAGAGAGGTGGTATACCCAGAGTGGCTGGCCAACCCGGTCATTGTACCAAAGAAAGAGTGGATGTGGAGGATGTGTGTGGACTTCACCACACTAAACAAATACTACCAGAGAGAGTCCTACCTATTCCCAAGCATTGACTAGATGGTGGACTCGACTGCTGGATATCAATGGCTATGTTTCCTAGATGCCTACAAGGGATATCATCAAATTTCGATGGCAGCAGAGGGCATGCAAAAGACGTCCTTTATCACAAAGTTCGGCACCTATTGCTACACCAAAATGCCATTCGGACAAAAGAATGCAGGAGTAGAATTCCAACGGGCTATGCACAAGGTCTTCAAAAACCAGCTTGGAAGGAATGTGGAGGTCTATGTGGACAACATTGTCATCAAGTCTAGGACCTCAAAAGACTTCATCGAAGACATTAGAGAAACTTTCTAGACTTTGAAGGCTGCCTATATGAAGCTTAATCCTGAGAAGTGCACCTTCGGGGTCTCAGCGGGAAAATTCTTAGGTCTTGATATCAGAACTTGGCATTGATGCCAACCCTAACAAAATAAAAGCACTGTTAGACATGGAACCTCCCATAGCATTAAAGAAGTTCTAAGTTCGAAAGGAAAGATGGTAGCATTGGGGTGCTTCATCATAAAAATGGCAAACAAACGAGAAAAGTTCTATGACATCATAAAAAGGACAAAAGACTTTCAATGGACTGAGGATTGCCAAACATCTTTTGGGAAACTAAAAGACTTCTGAGGGAAGCCCCCTCAACTCGTCTCTCCGAGGTTAGGAGAGGAAATTTTGGTGTACGTTACTGTGACAGAGAAAGTAGTCAACTCGGTGCTACTGGTAGAAAGGACAAGTTTACAATTTCCCATTTATTATGCAAGTTGTTTGCTCAGAGGTCCCGAAATTAGATATTCGGACCTCGAAAAATTTTTGAACCTCATTGTTATTACCTCAAGGAAGCTAAAGCCATACTTTGAAGCTTACTTGATAAGAGTGGTAGCCAATTTACCACTAAAGCAAGCTTTGGTGAAACCCAAGCTATCGGGGCAAGATAATGAATTGGTCTCTCGAGCACTCGGGATATGAAATTGAATTTAAGCCATGGAAAGCAATCAAAGCTCAGGCTCTCTTAGACTCATAGCAGAATGCACAAGAGCCCTATTGGATCTCACAAGCACTTGTGAAAATAATATCTGGACCATATACAAAGATGGCTCCACCGAAAGATAAAATTCAGGTGGGGAATTGTACTGATCAGCCTTGAGGGAGTGAAAATCCCTTACTCTGTGAAGTACAACTACCCAACCTCAAACAATGAATCCGAGTTTGAAGCTCCCTTTTTAGGTCCAAGACTCATAAGAGCTCTAAAAGTGCAAAAACTCAAAGTCAAAACTAATTCACAAGTTATTGCAAGACAATTTTGCTGGAGAATATGAAGCTAGGAGACAACAAGATCAGATATCTCAAAAGAATAAGGGATATAGCATCCAAACTTGAGCATTCCTCATCGAGCAAATACCCAAAGAGCAAAATATAGAAACAAACGCACTATCTAAATTCTACCGAGAGATAGCCGGAACAAAAGAAGAGAACTTGGTTATAGAGGATCAGGTAGACTGGAGGTACCCAATTATAAATTCCTCAAAGAGGCTGACCTTCCGCAGGACCCCAGAGAAGCTCACCAAGTGCAAAGATGGGGACGTCTCTACTTCCTAATACTAGATGATGAGGTATACAAAAGTTCATCCACTTGGCCATTGCTCAAATGCTTAAGCAAGGGAGAGGGACAGTATGTCATTGAAGAGGTACATAGTGGAATATGTGGTTCACACATAGGAGCAAAAAACGGTCGCCAAGAAAATTCTAAGAATAGAATACCATTTGCCTTCAATGGTTTCAAACATCGAGATAGCCATACAGTAATGCATGAGCTTCCAGTTGCACGGGAACAGATCACAAATGCCACTAACGAGGTTTTAATCCATTAACACATCAGTACCTTTTGATATCTGGGGTATTGATATTCAAGGACCCTTCCAGAAAGGAGTGGGGGGTGTTCAATTCCTAATTGTTGCCATAGAGTACTTCACCAAAAGTCAAGCCTTTTGTATGGAGGGACATTGTGTGCAGATTCGGGATCCCCCAAGCTATAATTTCAAATAACGGACGATAATTCATTGGTGACCCATTCAAAACTTTCTGCGAAAATTGAGCATTGAGCAAAGGTTGACCTCTATTGCTTATCCCCAAGAAAATGGACTAGCTGAAGTCAAAAACAGAACCATTTTGGAAGGGCATAATAAAAGGCTCACCGAGCTAGAAAAGAAGGGTCGCAAACCTTCCTGGCCATATGAAATTCCAAGCATTTTGTGGCCATACAGAACCACATCTAGGAAAGCTACTGGAGAGACACCATTTAGCCTATGCTTCGATGTAGAGGAAATAATGCCAATTGAGGTTGGAGTGAGGTCCTTAAGACTGACCGAATATGATTCAATCTTAAACAAGGGGGAGAGAAGGGCAGACCTCGATCTCTTTGAAGAAGTCAGAAACAAAGCAATGCAGGCTGATAGAATGTACAAAAGGAAAGTTACAAGTTTTTTCAACAAAAGAGCGAAAGAAAAACATTTCACAGTTGGAGAAATGGTCCTCAAAAGGTTGTATGTTGGAAAACAGGGACAAGTAACGAAGCTCCAAGAAAGCTGGCAAGGACCTTATATAGTCCAAGAAGTTCACGAAGGAGGGAGCTATAAGTTCATTGATCTAAAAGGACGACAGCTCCTAAGACCTTGGAATATTTGCCATCTAAAGCAATTCTACGCCCAAAGCTTCTATGAACTTCTTAGACATTACAGACCCCGCAGACTCGTTAGTCCAGCTCAAGAAACTGTTTGAAAAGACCTTGCTGAAAAGCAAGATGACCTTAGTGACCTCTTCAATTGAGTTTGAACGAGGTAGAAATAAAAAAATAAGTGTTTTAAAGCTTATGGAGGTATAATTTCCATCTTGTTTGCCTTAACAGCTTAGTTCATTATGCAAGTTTAGAATGCTAATGCGAAGGTAAGATATTTGGTGAAAAGTAAAGCAGCTAGAAAATGAGAGGCCACAAATAGACCTTTAAAATATCCAATTCAAAAACAGAAAAATATTCGATGCAATAGATATGACAGGAAAAATACTAGGAGACCCTATCCTATTACAAAGTCTTCCCAAGGATATTTCTTCTTTGCCTGTGGATGAGGGGCTCATCATCATCCTCTTCTGGAGCTACTTCTGGGCCAGGGGAAGGAGCTACTTCTGATCATCATCATCATCATCAAGATAAAGGTCTACTTAAAGTTAGCTAAGGAACTCGGAAACAAAAGGTCGAGTACCTCTTCGAAACTAGCATAGAGGAGATGAAAGAAATATTGAGTAATCAAATCTCCACAATTAGGTTCAATCACACCTTCTGGGCAAGCATAGGCCACGGGAGCAATGTCCAAAACCTTCTTTGCGATTTCCACCTCGGCAAGAACCTCCACTAGCTCCTTCCCTTTCCTTGAAGGGCCCTCTCCAGTTCGGCAGACATTAGCTAGGACCTCCGCTGTCACCACATCTTCCTGCGAGGTCACCACGGGATCATCTTTAGCCTAGGGGAGAGAACCAGCAGCATCAACGTGATACAACCCTTCATGGACCTCATGGTTGACCTTTAGGTCCCCGTTGAGCTCTCAGAGCTTCTCCATCACCTCCATATAGAGATCGAAGAGCTGAGGATGAAGGAGGCTTTCCACATAATCCCTAGAGGCAGGTACTCCCTCAAGCTTGTCCAAAGATTGGTGCCCCTCTTCATCACAAAGGGATTTGAAGCTCCCCAGTTGAGCCTCAAAATCAAGAATATACCCCTTTTGCTAGTTATTGAGCTCGAGCAGCTCCTCATTCTTTTGATCAGCCTCCCCCAAGACTAAAGACAATTCCTGACTGTCAGCTCTAGCCCTGAGGTTGAATAAGGAAGCAAAACGGGCAGCAACCCTGAGCTCGGCGACCTCCTTTGTCAGCTGAGCCTTCTCATCTTGCAGATCAGCGATCAGGGTGGAGAACTCTTGATCCTTCCTGTCCCTTTGCTCCAATCTCCTCTATGGCTCGCCAAGGAAGATATGATTCTACAACTAGAGAAAGGGTAAGTCAGTGCTAATTATAAGTTGAAACAATTATACTACTTAAACAAGAGAAAGATTGAGAAGACTTACTACAGTATGGAGAAGGTAGCGAATGAGGCCTGCTCTCTATCAGTAAGTCACCGGGATATTTCCCGGTCAACCGGTAGCGGGCACTCCATCAAGAATGATTAGTAGTGCGGTGACTAGAATAGGGAGTCCGAGGACTCCAAAGCACGATGAGGGGTCGACCCCCTGGTCCCCTCAATAGCATAGGAGGCCAGGGTAGCATCACCCAGCCTTTTCAGTGTGTATCAACCTCCTCGGCTGCACAACCTTGGAGCCCCAACCTTGACCTTGAGGTTGTCGGCGCCTTCCCTTTTCCAAATGAGCTTGCAGGGGTCTTCCTTGTGGACTGAGAGGAAGGGAAGGAGGAACAAATGATAATTTTTACAGGTCTCTCGGGCAGCAACCTTAGCTCCCTTCTTCAGAGCGGTCTAGGTCCTATCAGCCATTGCCACTTGTTTCCCCCTAGCCCGAGGAAGAGGAATTTTTTTTCTACAATGGTAGTAGCAGCAACTGTAGTGGCAGCAATAGCAGAAGAGGCACTGACGGTGTCCTCGACCCTACCATTACGATCCAAGAGGTCGTCCTCATTGCTGTCAAAAAACGAAGAAGTTTTGGTACACAACAACAAATCAACAAAGATAGAAGAAATTAAACTAAGGCAGGAAAGCTCTCTACCAAAAGGGGGATTCCCAATAGCTTTCCCGACCAAGGGGAGGTCGCGCTATACTAGACTGCTTAGTCTAGCAGGGCGAAAGAAAGTTTCATGCCAGATTGGGAGAGCACACCCAACCTTGGCGTTCATAGAATTTGATAGGTCAGTGAAGGTTTGCCTGTGCTTTAGTTGCTCACCAGACAGGTCAGGGAGCTCATTGAAAAAAGAATGGTTCAAATTCCACTCCAGATAAGGCTTGGGCTGTATTAAATTTTTTGGAAGACGGGCATAGAAGAAAAGATTTTTCCACTCCCCTATTGAGGACTAGAAGGGACCAACTAATTTATATCGAGGGTTAAATTGAAGGTACCCTTTGGAGGTGAAAAGGTGGCAGGGGAATTTTGTCCGCAGTGGTAGTAGCAGCAACTGTAGCAGAAAAGGCACCGGTGATGTCCTCGACCCTAACATTAGGATCCAAGTGGTGGTCCTCATTGCTGTCAAACAAAGAAGAACTTTTAGTACACAACAACAAATCAACAAAGATAGAATAAATTAAACAAAGGCAAGAAAGCTCTCTACCAAAAGGGGGAATCCCAATAGCTCTCCTAACAAAGGGGAGGTAGCGCTCTACTGGACTCCTTAGTCCAGCAGGGCGAAAGAAAGTTTCAAGCCAGATTGGGAGAGCACACCCAACCTTGACATTCGTAGAATTTGATAGGCCAATCAAGGTTTCCCTATGCTTTAGTTGCTCACTAGACAGGTCAGGGAGCTTATTGAAAAAAGAATGGTTCAGATTCCACTCCGGATAAGGCTTGATTAAATTTTTTAGGAGAGGGGCAAAGAAGAAAAGATTTTTCCACCCCCCCCCCCCCATTGAGGACTAGAAGGGACCAACTAATTTATATCGAGGGTTAAATTGAAGGTACCCTTTGGAGGCAAAAAGGTGGCAGGTAGCTAGAAAATAACCTAACAATTCGTGGGTATGGTAATTAGACATGATTACAATTAAAACATATCAAAAATAACAAGAAGAAAGCATTAAAAGTCAAAGAAAACAGCAATATGGTTGGTTGACCTGGTGCCTATCCGGTACCGGATGGTGCACCGGATCGCCATTGGAATGACACCCAAATTGTGCAATAGCTGATTCGACGTCGGATTCCCTATAATTCTAGCTATGCTTCTTCTTCTTTCTCCCTTTGTTCCATGCATTGTCTTGATTTCAATTTTCACTCTTTGTAGACTAGAACTAGCATGTTCTAGGCACATTTCCAAGCTTTCAAAATCTTCAAATGAGTCCTCCAATTTGATTATAATCCAAGGCTCTGCAAATTGGTCTACATGTACAGGTTTAACTGCATGAAACATGGCATCGTCTTCAAGTTGTTCTTCCTTGATTTGCATCAATGCCAGCTTTGTCTTCTTAATTTGCAAAGTTTCATTCTTATACTTGAAGTGTAAGTCTTTATATGCTTGAATCAACTTCTTCATCTTGTAAATCTTCAATCCATTCATTGAATCTCCCCTTGAAGCTCCATCTTCTTTAGAATTGAACTTGAATCTTCTCATCTCCTCATTTGGTAGCTTCCATGAGTTATCAAATGCCTTGATAACTCATTGGATTCGTCCTGGAATATTTAAGTCCTACATAGATAAGAGAATGATCACTAACATTGATTGAAGAATCTAAAGAATTCTTACCAAGTAACTTCAAGTCATCCTTCATCGAAGTTAGAAATGGTTAATGCCTTAACATACCCTTCTTTGAAGGTGGTGGTTTCTCATTGCTAGATATGTATTCCTGCTCACCTTCAAGAAGCTCATTAGAAGAAACATCATAGACAAGGAATACTATGCATTTAGAACAACCAAGAAACCAATTTCTATCATACGAAGCATATGACAATAAGGCAAGATATGAAAGAACTTCAATTCTTGAATTCATGTACAATAAGCTCAAGAAATAATCCCCTTACACGGCATACACATGTCCTCCATCAAACATATGTATGATAAAAGTAAGAAAGTACTCTTCACATATGCTAGAACTCATCACATTGCCAATATGGACACCATTATGCTCTCTTGCAAACAGAGGATTTTTCAAAGACTTCCAAAATCTCATCATATCTGTATTCATGGCATAAAATATAGACCATACATCAAGTAGTCCCACCGAACATGTCAAATAGAGATTAAGCCCATAGGAAATACATTGTTTTTATCAACTTGAAGCCGATCAACATCACTAAAGTTCAAATTCTAGTCGTGACATTGAAATACTCTTTCACAAGAATTCAACACATATTCACCAATGAGCATGGGCTTCTTTTTCATATGTAGTCCTAACATATCCGTTCTAAACAAGATATCAAAGATTCTAGGACTATCATATCTCATAAATTCAACTTAATGATTCTCAAGATTCAACAACTCAAAGAATTTTTCATGCTTGGAACAATTAAGTACATAAAAAGACCATCTTCTAAGCATGTCATCATGGGTCTCATAAGCTTTGAATCTAAGAAATATAAGGAGAAACAAAATAGATACACACATGTTGCTCTCATGATCAAGAAATATCTCATCTTCCCTTAGTGTAAAATTCACATCATGATATGATTCTTCATCGAAATTCTCCAACAAGCATTTATTCCCAACAGTCATTGGATTTCTTCTCTTAGGAATCATAATGAAGTAAAACTCAAACAAGGACATAAAATCAACAATGAGTATGCACACTAGGCCACAAAGATACAAGTTATCATCAATAAGCATAGCATCAAAGATCTACAAAACTCGATCATCTAGAACAAACTTTGAAAATCTATTCATGTAAGTCCCAAAGATTTTCTTACTCATGCAATTCAAGACTTTTAGGTCACGAGAAGATAACTCTAGGCTATTTTCATTAGTTCCAATGGCCAACAAGTCATACATATATTCCTTAGGCATAAACAAAGCATTTTCTCTATTCAAAAAATTAATATGCTTGAAGAATTGACCATATATAAGCACATAGTCACAAGAATGCTTTTTCACAAATGATTCCTTCACAAACTCAAAATCCATAAAAGCTATCACTAAACTCAAAGAAGTATAAGACATGCTTTCTCTAGTTAAGAAATCATCATGCTCAAGAATTTTCATGATAGCACCTTGTTTATGAACATCATAAACATTTCCACAATCATGCTTAGCCTTAGAAATCATGTTTTCATGCTCAAAATTCAACATTCTATCACCAAGAGTCGATATAAGACTGTACCACTTTAACATAGCACTCATCGTCTTGTTGTCCTTGTCTTCCTTGAACTTGTTTAGGGCTTCAAAAACCTGAAATTTTGGAACAAGAACACTAGAAAAAGAATTTTCAATGTTAGAAAAGGGTATTGAAATCTCCTTGTTCATCTTGAAGATCAAAGCACTCTCCTTTTCTCTTTCTTTCTCATGGGATTTTTCTTTTTCTTCACTCAAATCCTTTTCAATCTCATGCTCTCCTTTTTCTATTCTCTCATGTTCTTTTTCTCTCTCATTTTTTACAATGGGAACTTCTTTCACAATTGGAATCTATTCCTTCACTTAATGGGACTCTTGGACTTGCTAATTTCCAACAGTTTCTTGAAGACCCATTTCACCTTTCACTTCATTGGTAATTGAGGTTTCTTCATTTTTAGGCTCCAAGCTTTCCAATGTTGGATAATGAGAAGTCTTATGGCCATCTTCATTGCTCTTAGTTGATGAAGAAGTAGCTAGACTTCAGCTTTTAGAAGATCTCAGATATGATGACTTTCTTTTCTCCAAGCTTCTTTCAATTTGGGTGGCCATTTGTACCATTTCCTCAAGATCAACAAAAAGGTGTGGTTCTACTCTTTCTTTAATCTCTTTTCTCAACCCTTTGAGAAATTAGCCATTGAAGCTTCTCTATCCTTTTTAATGTTAGTTCCTTTCATGACTAACTCCATTTGTTTCAAGTAGTCCCCAACACTCCTAGAACCTTGAGTAGTAGATATGTATCTATCCCTCCTAGGCCTCTCCTCAACTTCAAAGTCATAATAGTCATCGTGATTTACTTGTTGTCTTCTTCTTCCAACTCTTCCATTTGGCACATACTCCTTAGAAGAACAAGGTTGATATTCATCTCCCCTTCCTCTTTGTTGCACATGTCTTCTAGCAGTTTTAGATTGGAGCTTCTTTCAAGGTTATCAACTCTAGACTTCAAGTCCTTTCTCATCTCCTTCATGTTGTTTGATATTTCACTTGTCATTTGCTCCATTCGTTCCATGAAAGTGTTCCAACAAGTATTCAAGTCATTCCTTTCAACTTGTGATGAATTAGATGCACCTCTTCTCATGTTGTACCTATAAGAAAGAAAACACACAAAAAAAAAAAATCCTAGGAATTTTTATATGTCCTCACCAATCACTCATGTTTGTCACTCAATTTGGCTTCTAATCACTCAATTAAGCTCCCCTTATTGCCTTTTTCCACTCTAACTCCTCTTTGATGTTCTTAAACAACTCACAAGAACAATGCAAATCATGTAAATACCAAATGATCCACACATTCCAATGAATTGATCAATTGATGGTTATCAAACAAGAACCAAGAGAAAAGAGTTTCAAAGAAATAAGGTCAATCAATTCAATGCAAATGAACAAACGCTTGGAATCCAAAGAAATTTTGAAACAGGCATTTTATCAAACACCTCGAGGACAAAGATTGTGATCTCAAATTTGAATATATAATTCAATCATTCAAAGCCTTTGATCTCAAATTGGCATAAACAATAGGCTAATCAATTACAATTTATCAACAATTCAATCACAACCCAAGAATAGTTCAATAGCACAAGAGATTTGAACTTGAATTCTACAAACCCACCTGATTTTTCACTCTTTCTTAGGCACTTTTGTGTAGGAATCTTTTTCTAATGCAATGTTTCTTTTTTTTTTTTTTTGGAGCCTTTGATCTTTCAATTTTTCTTTTGTAGAGATAGAAGATAGAAGTAGAAACACTAAACACATAGAATTAGCCTTGCTTTTGGCCCTATGCTTAATTCCCACAATCACAGAGAGATACAAGAGAGCAACTAAGATACATGTAAAGAACAAAACAAAAATCACTTAGGATCATAAGATTTCAAAGAAAAAAAATATGATCATAACATTTAAAACAAAGAAAGCAAGTAAGATAGTCAAAATTTTGATGATAACCTAGGTTCTGATACCAAAATATGATGTGATTCCTTGAAGGTTGAAGATTGTTAGGGTTCATACATTCAAAGAAATCAATCAAAGAAAAGAAGAAGGATTCATCAAAGGTTCAAGGGTAATTAGATTGACCTCTGTTGGTGATTCAACAACAATTCAGCAACAACCAATCTCTTGATTTAGTAGTCAATTCAATACCTCACCCTAAAGAGATTGAAGGTCCTAAATAAAGTAGCTCAAGAACCCTAGGAGGAACTCTCAAGAACACTCATGAAAGATCATGTTTGATCATTAAAACTCATCACTCAAAAGAGATTAAATGTTTATGGGTTCCTTGTGAAAGACAAGGAAGAGAGTATTTATAGTTCTAAAACCCTAAAATAACCTAACAATTTGATTATAATCCAAGGCTCTTCAAATTGGTCTTCATCTACAAGCTTAACTTCATGAAACATGGCATCGTCTTCAAGTTGTTCTTCCTTAATTTGCATCAATGTCGTCTTTGTCTTCTTAATCCTCTAAGTATCTACTTGAAGTATAAGTCTTTACATGCATGAATCAACTTCTTCATCTCGTAAATCTTCAATCCATTCATTGAATCTCCTCTTGAAGCTCCATCTTCTTTAAAATTGAACTTGAATCTTCTCATCTCCTCATTTGGTGGCTTCCATGAGTTCTCCAATGTCTTGATAGCTCCTTAATATCCATTAGAAGGGGAAGTTGCTACCTCTCCTTAGTGGAGAGAAGGGGTGTTGAATGTAGAAGACTTGGCAGGGGATGTAGGAGACATCTCTATATTGAAAAGATTAAAAGATAAAATTTTCTCAAGGAAAAAGAAAAGGGGAAAAACAGAACTCACTCGGTAAAATTCCTTGGAGGTGAAGAGGGAAGTTTTTCGGAGTTATTGATTCATTCAAGCAGAGGAAGAGAAAGAGTTCAAAGAAAGAGCAAAAGGTATTGCGGGAAGAAGGTATTGTAAACCCGTGTTCTCACAAGCTATGAAGGAGTTTAGGTAAATCCTAAAATCTTCAAAAGTCTTCTAATTTATATGAGATTAGGAGCCCCATAGGCTGCAGGATAGGAACTAGAGCGCCAGAAAACTGGGCAAATTTCCAAAACTGAAGAGGCACATTTCCTCCAAATATTAGCCTTGCAGAGAAAAACGAAGCGACCCATCAGAGATTACGACTTTAAGATGGTAATTTGGGTGTCACGACCTTTGAGCTCGTTGTGCCTGAAGGAGGCTAATGATGGAAGAAGCAAGTACGACCTAAACGAAGTCAAAATAAACGAGCATGACCTGAACAAAGTCAACCCCATTGAGCTCAAGGCCCCAACCCTCAATAATTGAAAGTCAAACTGACGAAGTCAATGAGGAAAGGTGGGTAGCGACCTACTACCACCACCCTCCCAGGTTACTGACCTCCCAAATGAGCTCAGGAGAAGTCTTACCAGGCCACGACCTTCGACCTGGAAAGTTCCAATTCGTCTCATACATCTTCCATGCGACGACCAATTGTGCACGACTCCTAATATCTCCCATGAGCCTATAGTCACTCGGCGTGACCACCCAGAAGAGATAATCGAGACCTTGAACAAAGTTAACCCCAATGAGCTCAAGGCCCCAACCCTCAATAATTGAAAGTCAAACTCACGAAGTCAATGAGGAAAGGTGGGTAGCGACCTACTACCACCACCCTCCCAGGTTACTGGCCTCCCAAATGAGCTCAGGAGAAGTCTTACCAGGCCACGACCTTCGACCTGGAAAGCTCCAATTCGTCTCATACATCTTCCATGCCACGACCAATTGTGCACAACTCCTAATATCTCCCATGAGCCTATAGTCACTCGGCGTGACCTCCTAGAAGAGATAATCGAGACCCTCAAGGTCCGCAGCAAGTCAGGTTAGCAAGCTCATAGCTCTCAACTAGAGACGTGAATGGCAAGATATCCCAACCAAGGGAAACTCCACGATTCTAGAAGTAATTGGAGGGACAAGATATGATCTCACAATCATCCTTACTACCGACTGTCACGTAATAGAAGAGCCCTAATCAAAGAGGTAACTGACTTCTTCCTAATATATAATCAAATATTAATCAATCTACGAACAAGGACAGTGTTTTTCAAATTAATTCCACAACATTACTCTCTCAGAATACTGACTTTTGCATCGGAGCTCATCCTCGGGTGACAGCCCACTCCAGTGACCTGCTTCTATTCTCCTCAGGTTGTGGTCATTGATGTCATCATGTTATAATATATTAAATGCTAATATTTTTTATGAGAGAAACGGGTACGATCTAGATGAACGACCCAAACGGACCCAAGCCTTGATCCTAATACCTAAAATTCCAAATCACAAGTCAAGAGCAAAGGTGGGCAGCGACCTCTTCCTACCAACCTCCCAGGTCATTGACCTTAGAATGAGCTCAGGAAAGGTCTTACTGGACCGCGACCTTCGACACAATGAGCTCTTACACATCTTCCATGGTACGACTAAATGTCGACAACTCTTAACACACTCTATGAATCTATAATAACTCATCACGACCTTCTAGAAGAGATAGTCGAGACCTTCAGCATCCACATATAGGTCATGATGTTGGTTTAAAGGTCGTTAGCAGGCTTGTAGCTCTTGACCAGAGGCGTGCATGGTAAGGTATCACAACTTAGGGAAACTCCACTATCCAAGGAGCAATTGGCGGGATACGAAACGATCTCAAAGTTATCCTAGTTACCTACTCACAAGTAATTGAAGAGCCCTGATCAACAAGGTAACCTATTATTCAATATATATTATCGAATCACACATTATTCATGAATAGATGGAGCTAATTTACTCTAAGATTACTCTCTCGGAATACTGACTTACGCATCGGAGCTATCCCTAGGGCGACAGCCCACTCTGATTATCTAATCATCCCTTTCTGGTTGCAATTGTAGGCATCATCACGGTTCGAGGTGACTCGGAGATCGTTTCGAAGCTTCGTCACTTCTGGCACTATCTATGGGAAGATATTCTAAAGCCTAACTTTCTTAAATATTCACAAAACCACCAAAAACAAGCAAGGATTGTGATGACCTGATAGCAACCCACAGCGTTCAGCCATCATGCCATCATAGGCTTCCTAGCAGAACACAATTGCACACTGGAGCAGTAGTGTCGGAACACCGGTCCCAATCGAAGATAATAACAATGATTCGGAGCCAGCCCATCAATAAGAACAACTGAGACTAGCGCAGTCCAGACCATCCCTGAGGGTCCAGGTGCGTGAAATTAGAGATCAGGAACACCTTAATCAGAATGAAAATGAAGATAACCCCAGACCACAAACCTTAGGAAAGAGTCAGGTATCCGTCCCAGCTGACCTCTTAGAGCACTTGGTGGCTGCCTTAGAAGGAATCTCAGTTAGAGAAGATTACATGTCAACGGGGAGTACTCCCATTCCATCCCAGAGGAAAACACAAATACCTCAAGTTCAAGGGGGTTGCACACAACTTGATCAAAATCTACCTTCAGAAATAAGAAACGACCTCCTGCCTAAAGTGGGAGGTCGAGAGACAAGCCAAGCACATGATAGATCCCAGGGTGAAAGAGACCTAAGAGAAATCCTAAGGAATGGAAGGGGTTACAACCTGAGAAACAGACTCAATCAAGCTGCGATTTCACGAGGTCAACAACAAGGACCAAGTCCTGACGAGTTAGGGAGCTCGCTGAGAACTCCTCTCAGAGGAAGGATACCCCCTCTACATAGACTGATCTAATGGACAGATAGCAACACTCGAGGCGTAGAACAAAATCCATAGGGGTGAGTGACTCTCCCAACAAATTAGGAGAAGAATGGAAACTAGGAGATACAGAGTAGTGTGGACCTATCGAAGCCCTCACTGTTTGTCCATAGCATCAGAACTACTTGAACACCATCAGGTTTCAAGGCACAGCAAATGGAGGCAAAGTACAAGGGCACAAGGGAGCTGCTACAACATATAGTTGAATACGTTTCCTATATGGAAATGCTTGAGTACCCCGATCATGTCAGATGCTGAGCTTTCAGGTCCACATTAACTAAGAAAGCACAATCCTGGTTCAAGTGAATTCTAGAGGCAAGTGTCCTGAGCTGGGCACAATTGAAGGAGCTGTTCCTAAAGAATTATTAGAGCAGCAAAAGGTGTGAAAAAGATATCAACAATCTATTTAATATCAAATAGAAATTTGGTGAACGCATAAGAAGTTATTATAGTCATTTTAACGATGGGGCAGTGGAAATTGAGCAAAAAGAACGATGCTATTTATATCACTGCCTTCAAGCAAACACTGCAAAGAAGTATGTAGGCCTAAGGCTAAGGGAAGAGCCACTAAAGACTATCAAGGAGCTACAAATGCTCCTTTAAAAGTTAATAAAGGTTAAAGAAACGGTAATCTAGAAGAAGATTCTTAGATTTGCCTTGGCAATAGCGAAAGAGAGTAAGGGGCGACAAAAAAGCCCACAGTCATCAAAGCGAGACAAGAAAAATCCTCATGCGAAAGGAGGACCTTCAAATAAGAAGTGGAGGACGATTCTTGACCCAGTCAAAACTCCCCTGACGAAATCACGAGCCAAAATACTAGTGGTTATAGAAAACAAGGGTCTTCAAAAGCTGCCAAAACCTCTCAAAACTCCTCTAGTTAAGGGAGATGCTGCAAAATTTTGCCACTACCACCAGGATCCAGGCCACTTCATAGAGGACTGCTTCGTCCTCAACCAAGTAATTGAAAGGCTGGTCAAGGAGGGCCACTTAATAGAATTCTTGGCTAGGAATATAGGTCTAGCAAATCCACCTCCTACCGCTGCTAACCATCAGCGACCTCCGGTCAGAAAGATAAACGCCATAGAATGGAGGTCAAAGGGAGCTCGGGGAGAAGATTCAAAACCCTAACGATGTCATTCCAAATTGGAGACTTCATGGTACGCAACATACTAGTTGATGTTAGGATTTATGCCCAAAAAGACTACCAATTTTCTGTAATTGTTTTATTTAATAAAATTGAGGGATTGTTTGAATTATAT
>JAOXNR010007928.1:0-33396 GCA_028571225.1 Parsonsia alboflavescens
AGAAGTATATACTAAGGTAAGGTAAGTTTAGGGAATGTGCATGCATGAGCCTAATGATCAGAATGAACACCCACATCTATAACGTTAATTAATTTATCAGTTAATTAAAAAAAGAAAAGAAAAGTTATATTAAACGTGCCGGCCAAGAATATAATCCCACTTGTACTCAAATATTCTTGTAATAATTGTGTCGAAATAGGAAGATTTCAATAGAGAGAATTCTTCATTCATTGGGTTGTTTTTTTCAGTTTCTCACTTAAATCTAATTTTAGAAGATATAAATAAATATATATATATATATATTTCCCTACAATTTCGGTTAAAGATATCCAACCCTATACAAAAAAGCTTCCACAAATATAGCTCACGTCAACACTTCCTGTCAAGTTGATGCATAGATGTCATTAATGCCCAACTTGTCAAGTGAGCTACGGAACACCTTACTCAAGATTGCCTTCGTTAGTATATCAGTTAATTGATCTCCAGACTTCACAAAAGGTAATTTAATAACATTTGTATCTAGATTCTATTTGATGAAATGCCAATTAACCTTGATGTGTTTAGTTCTATCATGCTGTACCAAATTACGTGATATGTCAATTGCCGCTTTGTTTTCACAAAAGAGCTACATTTCAGCCCATGGAGGATACCCCAACTCACACATCAATTTTTTCAACCATAACAATTACAGAGACCCTTTGTCATTCCCCTAAACTCGACCTCAGCACTAGATAATGCCACCACCTTCTGCTTTTTACTTCTCCATGTCACCAAATTTCCTATTACAAATGTGAAATATCCGGAGGTTGACCTCCTGTCATGAAAATTACCGTCCCAATCTGCATCAGTATATCCTACAATCTTCAAACTCAGTCCTTTTAAAACCAAAGTCCTCGTCTGGGTGCACCTTTTAGATAACGAAGAATTCTCTCAACTGCACTCATATGATCTTCACTAGATACGTGTATAAACCGACTAACAACAATAACTTTGTATGCCAGATCAGGTCGTGGATGTGATAAAAAAATTAGCTTTCCAACTAACCTCTAATATCACTCCTTGTTTGTTGGTACCTGATTAGGATATTCAGCCAACCTATGATTTTGAACAATAGGAGTATCTGCTGGTCTACAATCCAACATTCCCCCCTCAGCAAGCAAGTCCAGAACGTATTTCCTTTGGGACAAAAAAATTCCTTTCTTCGATCTCGCAACTTCTATTCCCAAAAAATATTTTAAGTCATCTAGATTTTTCATCTCAAACTCTGTAGACAATTTTTTTTTAATAAATCAATTTAATCTAAATCATTCCCAAGGATAATCATATCATCAACATGAATAATTAGAGTCGTTACCTTCCCCTCCTATCGACGAAGGAACAAGGCGTGGTCAAACTCACTTTGCAAGTAATCATATTTATTCATTGCTAGACCTATCAAAAAGAGCTGAGGCCCAAGAGTTAGTCCATGATCCTGTTATAGATGGATTGGGTTTTGCTTAATAAATAAAAGTCCATTTGAAACTGGGCCGGACTGAACTAAGCCCTTTCAAATTAAAGCTGGACTAGGTTTGGATTAGATAAACCCAAGGACTTTATTTATTGATTATTAATTTAATAATTTATATTATCACTTTATTACAATTATCATCAGTCGACGACAGTCACAGATCTTTTTGTTTACATTTATCAAGAGGAGCCCACTGCCCAAGTGACTCACAGGCTGTGTAGTAGTGATTCAGGGATTCATTTTTCTTTTTTTTTTATTATTATTTGTTCAATCAAACAAAATCCTACCACACATAATTCTTACTCCCAGACTAAGAAAGAACATCCTCTGGATCTTCCTCTTCTGAAACCAGTGTTGGGCCTTTTCCTACTACTGTCCGGCTGAAATTAAATCCGGTGACCGAACTCAAACTGCATCTTCACTCTTCAGTCCCTGAAGTTAATCTACTACTACTGTCCTGTGCTGCGTGGCTGCGTCCAGTCCCTGAAGTTAATCTACTACTACTTCGATCCTCTCTCCGGCTCCTTTCCGTTCTGAAGAAGCCGCAACCAACAACTTCTCGAAGGAGGGAGATCTTGTGTGGCTCAAGATCTTGTTGCGACTACCAGGCAGATTATATACACGAGATCTAGTTAGTCAAAGTTTTAGCATAGCAGTTTTAGGAGTACCGAGAAATTCTTGTATGCTTTTCTAGCAGTATCTTAAGCTTGGAAATGAAAGAAAATTGTACACCAACCAACATAACTTTATTCCATAGGCTGTTTTTGGAGCCTATACATACATACGCAGGTGGTCAAATGGACTTTCTTGAAATCATTTTCTAAATGATTCACCAGCTAGGGAGCATGAATTGTAGGCAATCAAGGTGCAGGGGTAATCTTCTCACCAGCCCTAATCTTCTAAGGTTTAACTGGGCTTGGCTAGGCAAGTCCTTTTTGATCGGTCTATTCATTGCTGCACTGAACTGGCAAAACCATGCCCATGGTGATTGTTTTAATCCATAAAGAGAATGCTCCAGTCTATGTACCATACCGGTGTTAGGCGAAGAGTTGTACCCAGGTGGGACATCCATATATATTTCCTCCTCTAGATCGCCATGTAATAAGGCATTCTTCACATCAAACTATTGTAATGAACAACCTAAGTTAGTTGCAAGTGATAAGATTACACGAATCATGTTCAATTTGGCAACCAGGGAGAAGGTCTCTTGATAGTCTATCCCATATGTCGGGGTATAACCTTTCGCCACCAGCCTCACCTGGTATCTCTCAACGAATCCATCTAATTTGTATGACAGAGAACACCCATTCGCAACCTATCGTCTTCTTCCAATCAAGTGGTGGAACCAAGCTCCATGTTTTATTTTCTGCAAGCCTTTCATCTCTTCCTCCATCTCCTCCACCCACCTAGGTTCCCCCATTACCTCATGTACCCCACTTGGAATATGAATAGAAGATACCTTCATCGGAAAACTCTTCAAGGATTCAAACAACAACTTAGTACACACATAATTCGCAATACAGTATTTTGATTTTCTTTCTTTAGCTCTAGGGGAATATCTGGGGGCGGGCTTTAATCGATTAATCCTAGCAAGAAATTTATAACCTATAGACATATTAAAATCATCAGTTGAGCCATGATTGCTTACCTCCAGGATATCCTTAGACACTAGCCCAGCTACCTGGGAAGACATGGGTTGTTTGGTGTCAATTTCGACAACAACTTAATCAAGTCCTACGCTACCACCTAGAGTCATGGCTGGGTCATGGCTTACATCTCACTCCCTTCAACAACATCATGCTGCCCATCACTGCTCTCATCACCAACATCCAACTCATCCGAGTCTTGTCTACTGCCTGAACCAGCCTTACAATTGTTAGTCAAATATTTTTCACTGGCCAAACCAACTCCACTCAACAATGGACTCTCATAGCCACTTTTGTCGGCACTAGCAGTCTCTCTATCCCACCAATTTACACTTTCACTAGAAGTCTCCCCTTGAAAGAAAGAATTGGTGGGTGGGTAGAAGCTTTCCCCTTTGACAAAAGTGACATCAATCGTCACATATGTAAGCTAGACGGCAGGATCGTAGCACCGATAGCCCTTCTGATGAATGCCATAATCGACGAACATACACCTAAGAGCACATGGGTCCAGTTTAGGACATTGAATCTTATGAATATGCACAAAGGCTACACATCCAAAGACAAGTGGGGAAATAGTCAACACCAAGGGAAGTGAAACAAAACGAGAAAGTGCCTCCAAAGGTATTGCAAAGTCCAAAATTTTAGAAGGCATTCGATTTATAAGGTGAACTGCATTAACCACCGTAGTGTCCCAAAACCGAGAAAGAACATGCCATTCGAAGAGAAAAGCCAAAGCCGTCTCCATAATGTGCCTATTCTTCCTCTCAGCTATTCCATTCTGTAGGGGTGTGTGTGTACATGAGGATTCATGAATGAGACCATATTGATAAAAATATTCAGAGAAATGTTGATTCATATATTCACCACCGTTATCCTTGCGGAGAACCTGAAGCTTAGCATAAAATTGAGTCTGAATCATTTTGTGAAACCCCTTGAAGACGTTAACTGCTTCACTGTAGGTTTTTAGCAAATATAACCACGTCATCCTAGTGCAATCATCCACAAAAACCACAAACCATCAACTCCCAGAAATACCAGGAATGGGTGAAGCACCCTAGACATCAGAATGAATCAAGGAAAAAGGTAAGCCAATTTTATTGAAACTAATAGGAAAAGACACACTTTGGTTCTTTGCCAAAATGCAACTTTTACAACTAAAATCATAATCCTTCAATCCAATAAATAAACTCGGAAACAATTTTCTCAAATACACAACTGACGAATGTCCTAAATGTCTTTGCCAAGGCCAAATTTCCTTCTCTTTATTACTAATGGTTCTACAAACCTGATGAACCCTTCCTAAGGTGAAGTCGTCAAGGTAATACAGTCCCATCTTCTTAGAACCATTCCCAATTATTGTCTTGGTGCCGATATCCTGAAATAAACAGAAAGTTGGATACATCAATACAACACAATTCAATTCTTCAGCTAATTGCCCAACAAAAATCAATTTTGTGGACAATGAAGGAACAAGAAGTGTATTCGATAAAGTCAACAACACCAGCCCGAATCACAGGGGATGACACCCCATTAGCATTAGAAATACTATCACGTTGCTATTTAGTGGCACAAACAATATCACCCTGGTCAGACGTCATATGCTCGGTTGCCCAAGAATCAATCACCTATCTATCGCATGGATTATGCCCAAGAACAGCCAGTGCAAAACCAGAATTACCTTGGATATTACTTGTATCAGGAGTCTAAGGTTGAATGGAAAGACCACTGTTGGGTATTAAGGAGAGAGTGAGTCGATGGAATCAGCACTAGCAAACACACTATTGAAAGTCTACCGAGAGATAGCCTAGACAAATGCAAAGCTACTGGTGGAAAAATTATACACTCAGAGCATAAACCAAGACGAGAACTTGGTTATAGAGGATCAAGCAGACTGGAGATATCCAATCTACAAGTTCCTCAAAGATGGTGACCTTCCACAAGATCCCAAGGAAGCTCGACAAGTACGAAGATGGTCACCTCGCTACGTCCTGATAGGAGATGACGAGGTATACAGGAGGTCATATAAATGGCCATTGCTCAAATGTTTAAGTCGGGGAGAGGGACAGTATGTCATTGAAGAGATGCATAGTGGAATATGTGGATCGCACATATTAGCAAAAACCGTTGCCAAGAAAATATTAAAGACAGGATACTATTGTCCCTCAATGGTTTCAAACATTGAGAAAACTATACAAAAATGCACAAGCTGCCAGCTATCATATGTGCCGACAACAAGGTAGCAATCCATTAACACATCAGTACCTTTTGATATATGGGGCATTGACATTCTAGAACAATTCCCGAAAGGAGTAGGGGGTGCTCAGTTCCTAATTGTTGCCGTGGAGTACTTCATCAGATGGGTTGAAGTTGAGCCAATGGCACTAACTTCATTGCCAAAGGTTCAGTCATTTGTATGGAGGAACATCGTATATAGGTTTGGGATCCCCCGAGCTATAATTTCAGACAATGGATGGCAATTCAGACCCATTCAAGACTTTTTACGAAAATATGACCACTGAACAGAGGCTGACCTATGCAGGTCGTCCACTAGCTAATGGACTGGCGGAGGTCACAAACAAAACTATTCTGGAGGGACTCAAGAAAAGACTCACCGAGCTCGATAAAGAAGGTCGCAAACCTGCTTATTCAGATGAAATTCCAAGCATTTTATGGGAATACAACATAACATCTAGAAAAGCTATTGGAGAAACACCATTCAACCTATGCTTTGGTGCAGAGGCAATAATGCCAGTATAGGTCGGAATGCGGTCTTGAAGACTGACAGAATATGATTCAGTCTTAAACGAATTGGACAGAACGACAAACCTCGAAGAGGTCAGAAACAAAGCAATAGAGGTTGATAGAATCTACAAAAGGCAAGTCACAAATTTTTTCAATAAAAGAGTAGAGGACGACTGACCAAGCTACAAGAAAGCTAGGAAGGACTTTATAGAGCCCAAGAAGTCTTCAAATGAGGGAGCTATAAGCTCTCTGATCTCGAAGGAAGACAGCTCCTAAGACCTTGGAACTCTTGCCATCCAAAGAAATTCTATGCCTAAAGTTGTTCAGACATTACAGACCTCGCAAACTTTAAAAGACCTCGCTGAAAGGCAAGATGACCTCAACGACCACTTCAGTTTTAGTTTGAAAAATTCATAAATGAAAGATAAGTGTTTCAAAGCTTATTAAGACCTTACTTTGCACTATTTGCCCTAAGCTTTATTTCATATTATTTGCCTTGAGTTTTAAAACTTATGCACAAAAATATTAAGGCAACAACAAGTTCCTTGAAGAAAAATTCAAGTTGATATAAAAAAAAAAGAGAGATGCCACAAATAGAACTCAAGCCGGGATGTTCAGTACAATGCAAAAATGTAAAAGATTGAATACTCAGAGTATCAAGGAAGAGAGACTGAAAAAATTATATCCTATTACAAAAATGGAGTTTTTCCTTTTTCTTGCCACCTTCTAAAGTCTTTAGCTACTTCCTTGGCCGACGGTGGACAAGGGGCACATTATCTTTATCGCCCTCGTCCTCCTCTGGGATGACTATTAGGCCAAAGCTGCTTGGAGGAGCCCTCTCTTTGGCAATTGTCACTGTTCCAGCAACATTTGAGGGACCGGCAAAATAAACTAATAACATGGTCAGATGAAAGTTTACTTAAAGATAGACAAATAGCTCAGAAAAGGCCAAGTACCTTCTCAAAAGCGAATATGCAAGAGATGAGAGAAAATTTGAGAAAACAAATCTCCACAGCTAAACACGGTCATACCTTTAGGGGCTATAGAAGCCTTTGGAGAAACATCCATGACCTCTCTCTCGATGACGCCAACCTCAAAAGCTGCCTCCACTAGCTATTTTCCCTTCCCCGAAGGGCCTTCAACTATTTGCCCAACTTGGGTTAGGACCTCAGCCACTGAGACCTCCTCTTGAGAAGCTGGGTTCAAGTCGACTTGCTCCCAAGGAAGAGGAGAGACCAACTTCGGGTGATAAAGCTGAGCGTCGAATTCAATGTTAGTCTTCATCTCAAGGCTGAGCTCACTGAGCTTGTCCATAGTCTCCACATACAGCCCCAACATTTGAGGTTGTAGCAAAGATCCTATGTACTCCCGGAAGGTAAAGGTCCCCTCGAGCTTCTCTAGGGAGAGGTCTCCAATCTCATCACAAGGGCCCTGGAGCTCCACCAGTTTTGCCTCAAGCTCCTGAATACGCTCCCCGTGCAGGATGCCGAGATCAATAAGCTTCTTTCTCTTCCTATCAGCCTCCATCAGAGCTGTGGACATTGCTTGGCTATTAGCTATGGTTTCCTCAATCTCATTCTTTTACTCGTGTAGAAAACTGGTTGCCTTGTCAACGGAGGCATTGGCCGGCTCAGCAGAAGCCGCGAGCTAGGCATTTTCCTTCTCCAGGTTAGTCTTGGTGTCCTAGAGTTCAGAAATTAGAGAGGCAAACTCTTGCTCTTTTTTGGCCTTCTCGGTCTGCCTCCTCGAACACTAGCCAAGGAAGATATGATTCTGCAAACAAAAGGAAATGTTGGTCGGTATCAAAGCCAAGTTGAAACAGAACCAATTTCAAATTTATTAAAGGTTGCGAGAACTTACTACGGTGTGAAAGGAGGAGGTGAACATATCCAACTTCTCGTCGGTCAGTTGCCGGCATATTTCCCCGTTAATTGAGGGAGCGCGCTCCATTAGAAAAGACTGGGAGTGAGGATATTGGAGCAGAGAATCAAAGGACTCCATGGCAAGGTCAGGAACCCATCTCGCAGTCCCCTTAGTAGAATGGATGGCCAGGGCAACACTCCCCAACCTCTTCAAAGTGGCAGAGCTCCTCAGAGGCACAACCCGAAGAGCTTGGGGAATTTTCTTTACTGGCTAAGAAGATGGCGAAGAAAAGGAAGTTGAAATCTTTATGGGCTTGTTAGAAGGCTTCATTCCAGCGACCACCGAACTCCATTTTAAGGCAACTTGAGTCCTCTCGGCCACCACGTGCTTCCCCCAGGCCTGGGGAACAGGAATTTTAGCAACAGGAGCAGGAGCTACAGTAGAAGAAGAACCGGTTCTGCCCCTAGCTCCACCAGTAGGTGCTTAGGAAGGAGCAGACTTGAAGATCTAGGAGGTGGTCCTCATTGTTGTCAAGACAAAAGAAAAGAAGAAGTATTAGCACAAATTTGCAAATTAATAAAAGCAGAAATAATTAAAGACGAGAAGGCTGCCTACCGGAAGGGGATATCCCTGAAGCTACCCTTACCGAAGGGAGGTCATGCTCAGGAAGCCCAGCACGGTCGAGGGAAGGTTTCAACCCAAATTGGGGAAGTACACCCAACCTTGACTCTATTAGAATTGGCCAGGTCAATCAGGAGGTAACTATGCTTCAATTGCTTAATGGACAGGATAGGGAGCTCATTGAAAAAGGAGTTTAGGTTCCAATCCGGGTAAGGCTCGAACCGGATTAGGTTGTTTGGGAAACGGGCAAAGAAGAAGAAAGTCTTCCACTCCCCTACAGAGGATTGGAATTGACCGACTAGCTTATAACGGGGGATGAATTGAAGGTACCCTTTGGAGGCACCCTTAGCCGCTGAAGAAACACCTAGCTTGTAAAAGATCCTAAAGAGCTCTACAAAAACAGGAATTCTATAAAGATGGCAAGTCGCTATGAAAGCAACCACAAGCCGGATCGAATTTGGGACAAATTGAGCAAGCCAAAAACCACAGACGTAGGCAAGGTCAAGAAATAGTGGGTGAAGGAAGGGCAAAAGGATACCTCCCCTGAGGCCAGAAAAAAGATGGACTATAAGTCCATTAGGTTTATTATAAGGGTGCTGATCCTTCTCAGCAGCGACTATTTCACCTTTCTCTAGCCTTCTTTCCCCGATGATGTCAAAAATATCAGTGGGGTTTAAAGAAGAAGATATAGAAAAAGCTTCTAATTCAGAGAGCTCAAAAACCTCGCTCTTGACAGAAGGGGTTTTGACAGAAACAGAGGGCAAGTAAAAAGCCCCGTTCTCCAAATCAGTTGGAGAAGGGGAGGGTGTTACCTCTCCTGAATGGAGAGAAGGTGTGTTAGACGCAAAGGACACTGTGGGTGATACAACAGACAACTCAATTTACTGGAAAAAGATGAAAAGGATGAAATTTTACAAAGGAGATGAGAAGAAAACTCACTCGGTAAGATCCTTGAGAAGAGAAGGGAAGTAGTCCTGAGTTACTAGCTTGATCGAACAAAGAAAGGGAAAAGCAGAAAGTATTTTAGAAGAAGGCATTGTGAATATGAATTCTTGCAAGCTGTGTGAAAGTTTGAGTAAGTTCTGAAATTTGAAGACTTCTAATTTATATAAGATTAGAAGTCTCATAGGCTACTGAACGAAGCAACCTTCCAAAGCTCAAATGAGGCGACTTTCCGAAAACTAAAATGGGTCAGCCTTCCCAAAACTAAAACGGAGAGACCTTCCAAATCTGGAACGGGTCAATTTTTTTCTAAACTGAAGCAAAGAAACTTTCCTAAAACTGAACTTGGAAACTATTCCAAATCTAAACGGGACAATTTTCCAAAGTTGGTCGAATCAACTTTCCAAAATTGAAGAGGCACATTTCCTCCAAAATCCAAAAATAGCCGTTGCAAAATGAAACGGCACGAGCCTTCATGGGTCACGACTTCAAGATGGTAATTTAGCACCATGACCTCTGAGCTCACTAGGCCTAAAGGGGGTAATGATGGGAGAAATGAGTGCGACTTCGACAAGTCAACATAAATGGACATGACCCGGATAGAAGTCAACCCAAATGAACTCAAGGTCCCAACCTTCAATACCTGAAACTCAGACTCACAAGAGTCAGACAAGGATAGGTGTCATATATATCGATATGGAATCCATCTTCCACCGAAAGAAGAACATTAATTAATTTGATGTATAGGATCCTGCATTTAGTTCACTTTATCATATAATTGTAGTATCCTTAACTAAATCTGTTGATGATCACTAAACCACATTAGCATTAAACAATATACCCTCCCTTCCATGTGCAAATACTTTTACTATATAACTTAAAAAATAGCCTAACAATAAGCTTATCCTAAAGGAATCACAAACAATTTAGAGCTACGGCAGCCTTCTCAAAGAATATTTTCTTTGATTGAGCTAGGTATCCACCACGCATATTGCATCTCTATATTAGGGCACTAAGGCCTTACAATCCATTGCTCATCTACAACCAAAATATCGATCGATCTTTATTAACCATTCCAACTTCTTCTTCAGCATATATATAAATTTTCAAAATATGGCTCCTCGATCACAATCCGACCTTGTTACGATTGGAAAAGATGGTTTTGCGTTGATTGACCAATTCTTCGGAAGAAAAATTACTAGGACTAATCAAGAACCTCCTCCTCCTCCACCGGCTGCTGCAAAAATGGCTACTGCTCAACAATTTTCTCAATATCTTTATCGCCCTCAAGAATATTCATACTACCCCAATGGACCAAGGGACTCTCATGAGGTTGTAATGGTTTATAATCATATAGTTATCTATGAGAAAGCACCAGCTCATACTATAGCTTATTAATTAGATTTTAATTTGAGATTATTTGTAATCAAATGTTATGCTACTGAGGAAGTGCTCTGTATCTCCCTGGTCTATAGATTATTTGCCAGGCCCTGAATACTAGAATGTATTGTGTGGTAAACTTGTAATTTAATTTCTTTCCTTTGGAATGTCTAACATTCAAGAATCGCAATATTGGTCTATATGTCTATCCATCTGTCATTCAAAATCCTCCATTTTATTGCCTGCAAATTTTTGTACCCCAAAGAAACCAAATATTTGATCATGCAATTGGGGTTTTGTCACTTTTATGGCCCGAATTCTTGACCTTTCAATCATAGGTGGGACTAATTTACTACTCAATTCAAGTCATGCTAAGATCAAAACGCATATGAAGGTCTCGTTAAGCCATTAATGATCCCCAAAGGCCACATAGAACTATGGATGTTCCCTTTTATATATCATCAATTCTCTCATAGAATTAGGGCTAACATAGAATGCCTCAAATTTATTATTCTTCCTTAAGAGGTCATAAACAAGTTATTTGTAACAAGAATTATTGGGAGAGTTGTACAAACATATATACGATTATTTGAATTTTGTTTCAAGTTCTTGAAAAACAATTAAACCATTCAAAATATGGTTGTATAAGTACATGCCAACTAGTATAGATAAAAGTACACAAGTGTCCAACTTTTATTTATTTATTTTCCTTTTTTCTTTTAATACTCGCCCTTCCCTAACACTCTTTATACCCCCTCCCCACAAGGATCACTGAACAGTGGCATCCCACCTACCCTTATCTCGAACTTGGGACTTATTGCTGTTTACCACCAAGCTAGCAAAGGAACGAGTGTCCAATTTTTATTTGATTATTAATTACATTAATAAAATTTTTTTACAAAAAAAAAAAAGGGTAAGATAAACCCTCTAAATCCACCAGTAGAACTCACTGTTATTCATGCTAATAAAAAACTTACACATCTATATATAAAATATCACATTTCTTTAGAGTTTAATTAATAAAATTTATCAATTAAGAACAATGAATAGATATGGATAAAGTCAAGCCTTGCTAGCTTAGTGATAAGTAGCAACACTTGGGACAGGGGGATCTCAAGTTCGAGACATGCCGAAAGTAAATGGAGTGTCACTGTTGATCCTCAATAGGAGGGGTAGGCGTATAGGGCAGGGTGGGTAAAAAAAAAAAGGATATGTAGTAATTTTTTAATTTATTTCATGCCAAACATTCAAAGATGCAATCATTGTTATCATTCTTATAGTACATATTCTTAAATTTTACTTTTTCATTGTCCCTCCCCACCCCAAATTTGTCACAATCTGAAAGTTAGGCAGATATAGTCATCTTCTTTAACTTCCCAAAATGACCTCTCTTCTCTTTAATGAGTCTCCAAATAATATTGTGTTCATCTACTTTAATTTTTCTGTTTTTTTCCCCAACCCTTTATTTCCCTAAAACCATATCTTATAATTCTATTTTTTCAACCTTTTCATTTGCATGATTCACTTATTATATATAATTACTCTCTGTCAGAAATTGAAATCTATTAATAGATAGAATCTTTAATTTATTTATGATATCCCAATTACTCGATTATATCAATATTTTTAATGCACGGAATCTATTAAGTTGCCTATGAGAGAAGAACAGTATGTTATTAATCACATAGTATCGTTAATTAAATCCATTGATGATCATTAGAACACATTACCATCAAACAATACCCTCCCAAATCCAATACTTTTGACGATATATCACTTAGAAAAAGGCCTCCCAAGAAACTTATCCTAATGGAATCACAAAAAAAAAATAAAAAAAATTCTTTGGTCCTTCTCAAAGATTTTAGGTTATCTGCCATGCATATCTCTATATAAAGGTACTGAACCCTCACACTCCATTGCTCATCACCTGCAAACAAACAAAACATCAATCTTCATTAATCTTTCCAAATTCTTCTTCTTCTTCATATATAATATAAATTTGTTGCAAATATAATGGCACCTCGATCACAATCCGACCTAATTAAGATAGGCTTGGATGGTTTCACGTTGATTGATCAATACTTCGGAAGAAAAAGCAGGGCTCATCAAACTCCTCCTCCTCCTGCTGCTGCTAAAAAGGCAACTGGTTTTCGTGCTGATCACCAACAATTTTCTAACTATCGTTATCGCCCTCAAGAATCACACTACATCTGTGAACCACAGGAGTCTCATGAGGTTGTAATGGTTACTAGGGTTTCGACCCAAGAAGCCATTATTTTGAGGAACAGCCACGAGACAATACCTTATTGTCCTAAAGCTTATTTAAATTAATAATGTCATTTTCAGATATTTTCTGCAACTATTATGCTACTGAGACAGTCCTCTACTTTTGTAACTCCCTGGCCTTACTCAATATATGCCAGGCCCTAAAGTGTTAATTAACAAAATCAAGTTTACTTAGTACATCAATTTCCTTAATGTGGAATGTTCAATAAGAAGAGGATCATATATTAGTTATAAAAGAGAAATTTTTGCCCAGAGTTGAATTAATTGGAGTAAGAAGTAATTAGAATGTCTATTCTGTTATTCAAGAATCATGTCAATTGGTCTATATGATTATGCATCTGTAATTCGAAATTTATTTTATCATAGTAATAATGTTTTTTAGTTCTTTTCTATGAGGATGTAAATTAGCCGAGATAAGCCCTACCTGGCCGACTCTTGTTGGGGTTTGAATTCGTGTGGCCTCGCGATTGGCATGCTCCTGCCTGACCAACTTGACAGCAGGGACAGAAGTCCCATCAATACCCCAAACCTTAACTTTACAATTAGGGTTTGAATAGTTTAAATTTTACTAAAAAATTGAAATTACTATGTTGAAAATAAACTTATAAGTCAAACACTTCTTCTAAAATTTGGCCTAGTTAGGATCAGATATTCATAACTAATTAATTCAGATAATTCCAAATAGAATCTATACAGATTCATTCTTTTTTGCCACTCCGAGTTACCTCTCCAAAGGGCCTTTTCTTTTTTCCATCGGGAGTCTCTCGAAACACATAGAATAGATAAGAACGAATCGATCAGGATTTTCAATCTCCAGGCTTCCTTTCTTGCTTTATGATCAGGCCTCGGTTATGGTAGGGTTAATTTGATTATATGGTCCTGGATCACCATTGCTGGGGTGTCTCTTTTCCCCCTTTTGATCAAGAATTGCATTTTCGGGCAGATCGTATGTAGCAAACATTTTAAAATTCTAATTAGTATAGCTTTTCGCGAAAAAAGCCAATTTGTTTTTTCTTGGAAACAGGTACCAATACCAAAATCTTTTTATATTGCCTTGATTCTAATCAAATTGCTAATTAATTAATATTATGAATCCAATCTTTAATTTATGTTCATATCTTGAACGGATTGGTAGCATCATATTAAGATATTAACAATATGATCCTGAAAATGAATCTTAAACTGAAGTAATAATTAAATAGATTATAGATCTCCTTTTGATGAACTTTATTTAATTTAGAAACTAGATCAAAAAAAAATCAAATTCCATTCATTAAAAAAAAACACTAAGAAAAAGCCAGTATATATGTTTTCTTTTGAAAAGGTTCTTCGAGTTGGAGATAGACTCGAAGGAAATTTTAAGCGAAAAACGAATATATTGTTGGGAAAAATGGAAATTCCCTATCTGACTGAACTTGCGAGGCAAAGATCGAGCACGAACGAAAAAACAGCAGTCCAACCACAATAAGAAAGAATCAAACACAGTAGCAACACGAACAAATTTTAACGTGGAAAACTCCCTTAATGTGAAGGATAAAAACCATGGGACCAATCTTGGAGTCCACCCAAATCTTCACTATATAACTTTTAGGTACAGAACCTAACTCCAACTCAACACATGAGCACCACTACTTCCATACAGATTGGAATTCACCATAGATTGGAATTAACAATACAGTGAAGATCAAGCTATATCAGAATAGCACAAGTTGAGGAAAACAAAAACAGAGAAACCTCACCCAAAAACCAAACAGTCCCTCAGCAGACCCAACATCCAATCACTAAAGATTCAGATCAGAAACCTCACTGTCAGATCTGAAGAACAATGAATCAGGAACCTCTAGATGAAATTTCAGCTCAATCGGACCATGGATCGACCTCCGATCGTAACTTTGATCAAGGCTGAACGAAGAAGTACAGCTCCATGTCTCTCTCTAGTCCGCGTTTTGTCTAACTGTGTTTGTTTTTTTTTTTATTTTGATTCCCCGCACAAGCTGCTATGTTGACCATGCTGCCTTATTACAGACCCGATTGGGCTATCCTCAAGAAGGCCTGAAATTGGGCTGGACCAATGGGCCATCAAATCTCCCCCTCCAGCCTCATGCATAAGACTTCAAACTCCAACGCCTCAATTGGAGTGTATGCCGTTCAAACACCGAGAAAACTCAAACTATTCTTTAGGAAGTGCCTTTGTCATCATGTCAGAGCCATTGTCTTTTGTACGTATTTTTTGAAGTTCAAGTTCTTTAGTCTCCAACTTGCCACGCTCCCAGTGATATCTAACATCAATATTTTTTGACCTAGCATGAAAGGTGGAGATTTTTGGGAGATGTATTGTACTTTGATTATCACATAATAACACATACGTCTCTTGATTGAGGCTAAGTTCTTAAGTGAAAGCTTTTTTTCGAAGCAACTCTTTGCACGCTTCAGTTACAGCTATGAACTCTGCTTCCATTGTGGATAGAGTAACACACTTCTGCAGTTTAGATTGCCAAGCTACAACTCCAACTGCAAAGTTAACCAAGTAGCCTGAAGTAGATTTCCTGCTATCTATATCCCTTGCCATGCCTGAATCGGTATAACCAATGACAAATGACCTCTCACTCCCAAATGAAAGTTTCAAACCCGAAGTCCCACGGAGATATCTGAAAATCCACTTTACTGCATTCTAATGCTCTCTTCGAAGATTAGACATATATCGGCTAGCTGTGCCAACTGCATGAGCTATCTCCGGTCTAGTACAAACCATTGCATACATCAAACTACCTACAGCAGATGCATAAGGAACTTTCTCCATATCTTCAACATCTTTCTGGTCAGAAGGACACTGCTTGCTGCTAAGTTTAAAGTGTGCAGCAAGAGGCGTGCTTACCATTTTGGCTTTGTCCATCTTGAACCATTGAAGTATCTTCTCTATGTACTTCTCCTAGTGCAAACCATTGCATACATCAAACTAAATACAGCAGATGCATAAGGAACTTTCTCCATATCTTCAACATCTTTCTGGTCAGAAGCTTGTTGCTAAGTTTAAAGTGTACAGCAAGAGGCGTGCTTACCATTTTAGCTTTGTCCATCTAGAACCATTGAAGTATCTTCTCTATGTACTTCTCCTGTGACAACTATAATTTCTTGGCTTTTCGATCACGACTGACTCTCATACCAAGAATTTGCTTAGCCAGCCCCAAGTCCTTCATGGAGAAAGACTTACTGAAAGCATGCTTTAGCTTTTCAATTCTCAAAGCATTTTGACCAACTATCAACATGTCATCAACACATAGCAGCAAAATAATAAAATCACCTGTAGAGAACTTCTACATAAAAACACAATGGTCTAAAGTTGTCTTCTCATAGGCTTGCTCTCCCATAAAAGACTCATATTTTCTGTACCATTGCCTCGGCCCTTGTTTTAAGCCATACAAGTTTTTCTTCAACCAACAAACATATTTCTCTTTACATTTCACCGTAAACCCCTCTAGCTGCTCCATGTATATTTCTTCCTCCAAATCACCATGAATTAAGGCTGTCTTCACATCCATTTGTTCAATCTTGAGATCAAGGCTAGATGCTAAACCCATAACAACTTGAATTGAAGACATTTTCACAACAGGAGAGAAAATCTCATCAAAATAAGTTTCCTTCGTCTGATTAGAGCCTTTAACAACAACCAATCTAACCTTAAATCGACTACGTGAATCATTCTCGTTATGTTTCAATCGAAAAATCCATCGATTCTTCGAAGCGCTCTTGCCAATAGGCAAAGTGACCAAGTCAAAGGTGTGATTGTCATACAATGATTTCATCTCATCTTGCATAGCTTCAATCCACTCTTCCTTGTTCACATCTTCTATTGCTTCTTTATACAACTCTTGCTCACCTGCATCAGTTAGAAGAACATACTCACATGAAGAATATCGAGTAGATGGATGATGGTCTCTGGTAGACCTTCTCAACTCAACACCTAGTGGAATTGGAGGGGCATGCTGCTGAGTGTCAACTACCACCCCATTTGCTTGAGCACCACTATCTCGTACACTCTGATGGTCACTCTGAATCTGATCATGAGAATCGTGCTGAGCACTATCATCAACCAAATCAGGTAGCTATCTCTATAGCTCACTGAGTGGAACCAGCCCAATATCAACTAAATCAGAATCCAGGGATACAGTCTTCTCCACCCTGTTAATGTCCATTATGGTCTGATCCTGAACAAAGATAACATCTTGACTCCTCACAATCTTCTTCTCAATCGAATCATAAAGCCTATAGCCAAACTTATCAGCTCCACAACCAAGGAAGATGCATTCTCATGTCTTGGCATCTAACTTAGACCTCTCATCTTTGGGGACATGAACAAAAACCTTGCAGCCAAATACTCTTAGATGATCATAGGAAACATCCTTACCAAACCAAACTCTATCGGGCACATCACCATCTAAAGCGACCACGAGCGACAAGTTAATAACATGAGCAACAGTTTTCAATGCTTCACCCCAAAAGGATTTCGGCAATCTAGCATCTGAAATCAAACATCTGACCCTCTATGTCAATGTCCTATTCATTCTTTCAGCGATGCCATTCAACTGAGGTGTCTTAAAAGGCATCTTCTGATGACGAATACCATGCTATTTGCAGTACTCATCAAAAGGTCCGATGTACTCACCACCATTGCCTGAACGAATACATTTCAACTTCTTTCCAGCATGTCTCTCCACCAGAACATGAAACTGTTTAAATGCATCTAACACTTGGTCTTTGGTCTTCATGAAATATACCCATAGTTTCCTTGAATGATCATCAATGAAAGTCACAAAATAAGCAGCACCACCAAGTGTTGGTGGTTTAACTGGACCGCAAACATCTGAATGCACCAAATGTAATAGATCTGACTTTCTCGAAGAAGGATGACTTTTGAACGAAACTCTTCTCCGTTTTCTTGCTAAGCAATGTGCACACTTCTCAAGCTTGCCACTCCCTACTCTAGTGAGCAAGTTATTTTCAGCCAACAAACCCATACCTTTCTCACTTATATGACTCAGCCGCTTGTGCCATAACTCAGTTACATTTCCATCTTTCACAAAATTACAGGAATCCACGGAAATTTCATCCTGCAACGTATATAAAGAAGATTCCTTCTTTCATCTGGCCACAACTAAAGAGCCTTTTGTGAGCTTCCACCGTCCATCATGAAAGGTCCTGCTGAAGCCCTCATTATCTAGTCTTCCTGTAGAAATCAAATTCAGCCGTATATCTAGTACATGTCTCACATCTTTCAGAACCAATCTTGCTCCATTAGTAGCCTCTAGACACACACTTCCCATACCTGCAACTTTAGCCAAACCATCATTTCCCATCTTCAATGTGCCAAAGTTTCCCAAAGTATAATAACTAAAAAACTCCTTCTTCGAAGTGACGTGAAACGAAGCTCCACTGTCTATTACGCAGTTCATCTCATTGCATACTAGATTCACATCATCATCATAACAAGATCATCAGTAGCTGCAGCAACTCGATCATTATTAGTGTGATCTTTTTTCTCATTATTATCACCTCCATTTTTCTTTTCCTTTTCAACTTAAAGAAGTTCTTCCTAATGTGACCCTTTTGCCCACAGTGATGACATTCCACATTCTTCTGCCATGATCGTGACTTGCTTCTATTCTTGTGTTTACCTTTCGGACCTCTGCTGTGACTTCTCCCCCTGCTTTCTGCAACTAAGGCTTCAAAATATGAAGAAGAAGAACCCTGATTTTTCCTCCTCATTTCTTCATTCAGAATACCACTTTTTGCAAAATCCATAGTAACAGTACCATCAGGAGCAGAATTACACAATGACACATGAAATGTCTCTCAAGAGTCCGGAAGAGTACCAAGTAACCAAAGCCCAAGTACCTCATCTTCAAATTTAATATTCATGGTTGAGAGTTGATCTACCACTCCTTGAAACTCATTCAAGTGATAGGATATGGATTTGCCATCCTTGTAACTCAAGCGCATAAATTGCTTCATCAGGAACATTTTATTGTTGCCAGTTTTCTATGCATATAATGACTCAAGCTTCATCCAAAGACTCTAGCATGAGTTTCTTTCTTTATGTGATTCAAAACATTATCTTCCACAAATTGATGAATGAAACCGCACACAATTTTGTGCTCAAGAGCCCAATCAACATCGGACATATTGTCCAGCTTTGAATCGCTGAATACAGGTAAGTGCTAACGTTTCACATAAAGAAGGCCTTCCATTTTACCACTCCAAATCTTATAATTATTTCCATTCAAATTAACCATCCTATTCAAATTCGGTTCCATAGTTCAATCAAAAGAAGTACAACCTAGCTCTGATACCACGATGTTGGGAAAAATGGAAATTCCCTATCTGACTGAACCTGCGAGGAGCACGAACAAAAAAACAGCAATCCAACCACAATAAGAGAGAATAAAACACAATAGCAACACGAATGATTTTTAAAGTGGAAAACTCCCTCGATGTGGAGGATAAAAACCATGGGACCGTTCTTGGAGTCCACCCAAATCTTCACTATATAACTTTTAGGTACAGAACCTAACTCCAACTCAACACATGAGCACCACTACTTCCACACAGAATGGAATTAACAATACAATGGAGATCAAGCTATACCAGACTAGCACAAGTTCAGGAAAACAAAAAAAGAGAAACCTCACCCAAAAACCAAACAGTCCTCAACAGACCCAACATCCTATCACTGAAGATTCAAATCAGAAACCTCACCATCAGATCTGAAGAGCAATGAATCAGGAACCTCTAGATGAAATTCCAGCTCAATCGGACTATGGATCGACCTCCGATCGTAACTTTGATCAAGGCTGAATGAAGAAGTACAGCTCCCTATCTCTCTCTGGTCCTCGTTTTGTCTGAATTTTTTTTTTTTTTGATTCCCCTCACACGTTGAAATATGTGTTACAAATGAAATCAATCTAATAAAGAGATTCTCTATTCCACTTGATCCTTTTCCTGCTAGGAAATGGAGTCAGTTATATTATTCCAAGAAAATTAATTTTGGGTTGGGGGTGGGGGGAGGAGGGGAGGAGTAGGGGTTGGACATGAAGGTAGGAAAATCACAAATTCTACAGAAATTCAAGGATAAAACCATCCAATTTGATCGATTCAACATAGGGATGCATGCAATATTCTGGGAGTGGTAAGAATTTGGCATAAATTCATTCAGATCAATAATGCTGACCGACCATGCAACAAAGTTCCTCTTAATTATTAATTCCCAGAGATTTTCTATGACATTTAAAGAATCACACAAGGTGTGATGGATATTCCTGATCATGTTTTTGAATTCAAGAAATTATGCTGTTTCATCTTTATCCATTGGAGTAGATAACTGTTATATTTAGTCTAAAGAAGAAAATACTTTTCATTCGGTTTTTTTTTTTTTTCCCATCCAAATGAAAGAGGAAAAAAAAATCTTTTAAAGCAATTAAGGGTGATAAAGAGGGTCATTGAAATGTATCAACCTGATGGTCGAATTATATAAAAATTTATAGCTTACAGAAATTAGGGTTTATTTGATCTTAGAAAGTTGACAGACGAAAAGAGATATCAATAAATTAAAAAAAGTAGAACTCTTGAAATGAATTTAAAAAACATTAATCAATTGAACCAATAAATCAATTTAAAGTACTAAATTCACAAATTTAAGTATGTCTCTGACTATTAAATATTATTCTCACCATCTATTTTTTGTAAGTCAATAGTTATCTTTTTCACACATAAAATAACAAATACAAAATCCCCTCCCCTTTTTTTTTCGTAAATCCCCTTCCCATTGACTTACAACAGTGGATAGAGAAAATAGTAAATTATCAACCGAATTTTTTTTATAATTTTTAATTATTCATCAGAATAAAATACGAATCAAGCTCGATAGATAGAAAGTCCTTGAATTAAGTGTAAAACGAATAAATATAGTATTTTCAGTTACCGTTGCAGTCATTTGGTCTACTTGGTTTCAGAGAATGGAGAGGAGCATATACATAAAATAAAATTTCAACATTGGGATGCATGCAATGTTGATAATAAAATTTCAATATAATCTCTGGGCAGTTTTATTATTCCAAGAAAATTAATTTTGAGTTTAGGGTTGGATTTGGATTTAGCAATTCAAGGATAAAACCTTCCAATTTTGATCAATTCAACATTGGGATGCAGGCAATATTCTGGGAGTGATAAGAATTTGGCATATATTCATTCAGATCAATAATGCTGACCGACCATGCAACAAAGTTCTTCTTAATCATTAATTCCCAGAGATTTTCTATGTCATTTAAAGAATCACGCAAGGTGTAATGGATATTCCTGATCATGTCTTTGAATTCAAGAAATTATGCTGTTTCAACTTTTTCCATTGGAGTAGAAAACTGTTATATTCAGTCCGTTAGATAATTATATTGGCTATTATTTCGGTATTTGTATTTTTATTAGGCTAACTAAAAATTCGATTTTTGAATTGGTTAATACCTATTGAGTTGTTAAGTTAGATTAAGTCTCTTCAAGATAAATATTTCTCCGTTAATTGGTTAATTCCTGTTGAGTGGTTAAGTTGGATTAAGTCTCTTAAAGATAAATATTTATCAGCTGATAATTCTGTAGTTTTATGTATCTATTTTGGATATTCTCATATTTAATATTATGATTATCTTATAGAAGAATATCTTGTATATCTTTCTACATTGCTATCTTTGAGTGATAGAGTTTGATGATGATCAAACCACGTGCTGAAAGCCTTGCTGAAATTCATTATAAATATTTGAGAGAATATTTATGGTAGACAACTCGGGAGGAGTACATCTACTTCACTATTACAGACTATCACGGGAGTGTCGCAACAGTTCTTGTGGAACAATTCCAAAACTCAGGAGGAGTTTGGCTTCGAGAGAAGTTTTGTCATCTTTAAAGGGATTCTAGAAGATGCTGCAATATAAACAAGAGGGATTCTTGTTGTAAGTTAGTAAGATAAAACTTAGAATAGGGTAGTGGTAGACTACAGGGATTCTATTGTTCTATGCTACACTCTTGTAATGTTCTTATTTTAATGAATTTGGCAGCTTGGCTTTGCTTTGTAGCTTAAGATTGGATTTATTCCAATGGGGTGAACCTCGTTAAATCTTAGTGTTCATTTATTTATGCTAAATTTCTATACTCAACTTTTTAATTACAACTTAATTGATTAATTGCTAGCCAAAGATTCTTTCAATTGGTATCAGAGCCATACACTAACGAATTAGTGCAAGATCTTGGATTTAGAATCTTTTTGTGCAGCAATCAGTGGACTGCAAGAAGGAGGATCTGTGAGTAGGCCACTTCTTCTCAACAGATCAAATTATTCATATTGGAAGGCTCGAATGACTGCGTTTATTAAGGCTCAAGATGAAATGGCCTGGAAATCAGCCCGAAAAGGATGGACTCCCCCCAAAGATGAGAAAGACCAGTTGAAGGATGAAGATACCTGGACAGAAGAAGAGGATAGTGAAGCTAATTTTAATTCAAAAGCTCTTAATGCTATATTTAACGCAGTTGATATTAATCAATTTCGTTTCATTGCTCAATATATTTCTACTAAAAAGGCTTGGACAACATTACAAACTGCGCATGAAGGAACATCCACTATGCATTGCTCCAAACTACAAATGATAAGTTCTCAATTTGAGAAATTACAGATGGAGGAAACTGAATCAATTGCTGATTTTCATGCAAAATTGAGTGATCTAGCTAATGAGTCTTTCAAGCTTGGAAAGCAAATGACCAATGAAACATTGGTATGCAAAACTCTGAGATCACTTCCGAAACAGTTTGCTCATAAAGTAACTGCAATTGAAGAAGCAAAAGAATATTGATACGATCAAATATGATGAACTGATCGGCTCCCTGCAGACTTTTTAGATGAACTTAAAACCAAATCGAAAGGACAAAAGTATTGCTTTTCAAGTTGCTAATCCCATGGATTCAGAATTTGATTGTTCAGAAGATGTTCAGCAAGCAATGTCTCTAATCACACAAAATTTCAACAAAATGTACAAACGAATCAAGGGAAAACCAAATTCCAGTCAATTCAAAAACAATGCTGGAAACAAGAAAATCCTTGGTAAGTCTTCTTCTGAGAATACTGATTCTAAAATCAGAGCTAACCAAGGAATACAGTGCATAATGTGAAGGCTATTGCCATATTTAGGCTGAATGCGCAACCTACCTCAAAAAACATAAGAAGTCGTTTGTTACTACCATCAGTGATGGGGAACAAACTGATGAAGATGAGGAAAGAACTGAACAAACCATCAATTTTGTTGCTCTACATGGTGAGGTTGTTTTGTCAAAATATGACAATTCAGGTATGACAAATATTGAACTCGATGAAGAGACAAAGGTAAGATAATGTTTTCCTGAATTAACTGACATAGATAGTGACAGTGAACTTACTCTTAAGGAAATGCTAGAAGCCTATGAAGGGTTGTTAAAACGTTGTATTAAACTGAACAAACAAAATAGAGAACTAGAAATTAAAGAAAAAATATCTATGTCTGAGAAAGAACAATTGAATACTAAAATCAATGTTTTGATTGCAGATTGTGAAGCAAAGGAACAAAAATTTTAGGAATTATCAAAGGAGCATAACAATACAATGAAAAATTTGAGGATGATGAACAGTGGCATAGAAAAACTAGACCAAATATTAGTTGAACAACGACAGACACTTGATCGTCTTGGTTTAGGCTATGATGACTATACTCGCAGAACAAAAAAGTCACACTCACAAGGTACTAACATTCTAAGATACTCAACCAAAGGTAAGAAAAAATTGGTTGGACCTACTTGTCACTATTGTCTTCGAAGAGGGCATATCAGACCAAACTATTCTGAAATGTTGTTTAACAATGTCCATCACAAGTCACTAACACGACACCAGGTTTGGAATCACAAGTCTAAGCAAGTTTAGGCTAAGAAAAATAGACCCGAATGCTTGACTGGATTTATGTCTTTAAGAGTGTCCAATTCGAATCTAGGGTTCTTTGATAGTGGCTGTTCTCATTTCATGACAAGTAAAAAGGAATATTTGAAAGATTATCGTGAGTGCAATCTTGGTCAAGTTACTTTTGGTGATGGTAAACAGGGAAAAATCTTGGGAAAAAGAACTCTTATGGTAACAGGAATGCCTTACCTTCATAATGTGTTTTTAGTAGAAGGACTTAAGGCTAATTTAATCAACATTAGTCAGTTGTGTGATGATGAGTTGTTTGTCAAATTCACTAAGAATGCATGTCATGTGTATGATAAAAATAAAAACTGTGTATTGTTTGATACTAGATCTTCTAGTAACTGTTATACGACTGATACAACTATATCATGTAACAAGTCATGATAATATTAAATTATACATGAGAGGTTGGGAAATGTAAACTTCAAACAACTAACTGAAATTTCTGTTACAGGTACTGTCAAAGGAATGCCAAATCTTGGTAGTAATACAAGTGCCGTGTGTGAATCCTGCCAACTCGAAAAACAGAAACATCAAACATACAAAGTTATCAATTTTATTACTACTTCTCGTCCACTTGAGCTATTGCTAATGTGCTTGCAAGTTGAAAGTGTTGGAGGTAATAAATATGTGTTTGTGTGTGTAGATGATTTTTCAAGGTTTACCTGGGTAGAATTTCTTAGGGAAAAATCAAACTCCTTTGAATCATTCAAAAGATTATCCATGAGATTAATGATAGAAAAAGCTGATGTGCTTGGTAAAATTATTCGTATTAGAAGTGATCACGGAAAGGAATTTGAAAATATTCTTTTTACTAATTTCTATGATGATCATGGTATTTTACATGAGTTCTCTGCACCAAAAACACCACAACAGAATGGTGTTGTAGAAAGGAAAAACAGGACTCTACAAGAAATGGCAAGAGCAATGTTATGTGCTAAAGGAATTCCATCAAAATTTTGGGCTGAAGCAAGAAATACTGCTTGTTATATCATTAATCATGTTTATTTCAGGACAGGAACAAAATTGACGTCCTATGAAATATGGAAAGGAAGGAAACCAAATGTTCGTTACGTTCATGTCTTTGGAAGTAAGTGTTTTGTTTTGAATCATAAAGACAGGCTAGGTAAATTTGATCAAAAGAGTGATGTTGGTGTTTTTCTTAGATATGCAACAAATAGGCAAGCTTATAGAGTAATAAATCAAAGTACTGGGAAAATCATGGAGTCTACTAATGTTGTGTTTGATGAATATACATTGACTTTATCAAGGGAAGAAGATGAAGAAACAGGAAAATCCGGTATTCAAATGACAGGACAGCAAGAACAAGCAACAAATGAAGGACAAGATTTCCCCAGTAACTCAAAGAAAAGCAGTATTCAGCTTAAGACAGCTTAGTCCATAGGAAATTCATCAGAAGCAATACATTATGAAACTCAAGAGACACAAATAGATACAGGTAAGAGAGTTTCAAGACAAATTCCTTCCAGAATTCAAAAAACGCATTTGTTGGAAGAGGTAATTGGAGATTTGGAGGAAGGAACATGCACTAGAGGTAAGGCTAAAGTTAACTATAGAGAGATGATTAGCTCTGTCTGCTATTTGTCTACTATAGAACCTAAAAATATGAATGAAGCTTTGAAAGACGACTGTTGGATAAATGCCATGCATGAGGAACTAGAAAATTTCAATAGATTGGATGTTTGGTCACTATTACCTAGGCCAAAAAATATAAATGTTATTGGTACTAAATGGATCTTTAAGAATAAAACAGATGAGTTTGGAAGTGTTGTTAGAAACAAAGCTAGGTTAGTTACTCAGGGATATTCACAGGTAGAAGGTATAGATTTTGATGAAACATTTGCACCTATGGCTAGATTGGAATCAATTAGACTATTGATATGTATGGCTTGTCTGCATCAATTTAAATTATATCAAATGGATATCAAAAGTGCATTCCTAAATGATATTCTGAGTGAAGAGATCTATGTTGAACAACCTAAAGGCTTTGTTAATCGTAATTTTCCAGATCATGTGTTTCAACTGAAAAAGGCATTATATGGTTTAAAACAAGCTTCTCAAGCTTTGTATGAAAGGTTAACAAAATATTTTTTGGAACAAGGTTACAAACGAGGGGGAGTTGATAAAACCTTGTCTGTAAAACGGTTTTCTAATGATATTTTAATTGCTCAAATCTATGTTGATGATATTGTGTTTGGTTCTACTTCTGTCCAACACACAAATGCCTTTGTGAAACAAATGGCACAAGAATTTGAAATGAGTATGGTTGGTGAATTGAAATGTTTTCTGGGGTTGCAAGTTAAACAATTTGCAGATGGGATATACATCTCACAAAGCAAATATGCAAGAACGTTGATTAATAAATTTGGTCTCAAAAAGGTTAAAAATGTTAGAACACCAACCTGTACCAATCTGAAACTGTCTAAAGACAATGCAGGAACAACTATGGATTCGAGTCTATATCGAAGCATGATTGGGAGTTTATTATATCTTATAGCAAGTAGACCAGACCTATGTCTCAGTGTTCGCATCTGTGCCAGATATCAAGCAAATCCCAAAGAATCACACCTGATGGCAGTCAAGAGAATCATTCGATATGTTAATACCACATTAAATTATGGCATCTGGTATACAACTGACACTACAACGTTTTGGCAGGTTTCAGAGATGTAGACTGGGCAGGAAACTTGGATGATCATAAGAGCACTTCTGGAGGATGTTTCTACCTTGGAAACAATCTGGTTTCTTGGTACAGTAGGAAGCAAATGGGATATACATCTCACAAAGCAAATATGCAAGAACATTAATTAATAAATTTGGTCTCGAAAAGGCTAAAAATGTTAGAACACCAATCTGTACCAATCTGAAACTGTCTAAAGACAATGCAGGAACAGCTGTGGATTCGAGTCTATATCGAAGCATGATTGGGAGTTTATTATATCTTATAGCAAGTAGACCAGACCTATGTCTCAATGTTCGCATTTGTGCCAGATATCAAGCAAATCCCAAAGAATCACACCTGATGGCAGTCAAGAGAATCATTCGATATGTTAATACCACATTAAATTATGGCATCTGGTATACAACTGACACTACAGCGTTTTTGGCAGGTTTCAGCGATGTAGACTGGGCAGGAAACTTGGATGATCGTAAGAGCACTTCTGGAGGATGTTTCTACCTTGGAAACAATCTGGTTTCTTGTTACAGTAGGAAGCAGAACACAATCTCATTATCAACAGCAGAAGCTAAATACATTGTTGCTAGAAGTTGTTGTACACAATCATTGTGGATGCAACAAATGCTAAAAGATTACGGTATTATACAGGATATGTTTACTGTGTTTTTTGACAATAAGAGTGCCATTGATATATCTAAGAATCCTGTTCAGCACACTGGCACTAAACATATTAACATAAGACATCACTTTATTAGAGAATTCATAGAAACTAAGACTGTCATCATTGACCATGTATCAACGGAAAAACAACTGGCTAACATTTTTACTAAACCTTTAGATGCTAAAACATTTGAATCATTAAGGAAAGCTTTAGGAGTCTATTTTATTGATGTATGAATAACACAAGTATTACAGTTGCCTTACAGCATAATGGTTCAGGAGGATTATCTTGTTTCGATTTCTTTTTCTTCATCATTATAAAAGATTTTTCATTCTTAAATATTGCATATATGCAGATTGTCAAAATATCTTTCATAAACCTTAAATTTTGTTCAGCTTACACAAACATAATTGATTTCTTCAATTTTCTTTTAAAAAAAAATGCCGATGTGGAACAAGGGAATGTCACATGATTTCGGCAAAGAATCATTTATTTCTCTGAGAAAAGAGTTACCTTCACTATCTCAGTGGAAGTGTAAAAACTATCTCAGATTAGATGCCAAGGAGGAACAAGGGAATGTTACTTCGGCTTAAATTACATATTTTCTGAGAAAAGAGTTACCACCACTTCTGTATGCAATAAGCTAAACATAAACAATCTTGAAAGGAGCTATACACACCCTCACCAAAATTCTGGTACATTGATAAGGTATTTGTCTCTCTATATTCTTAATTTAAGTTTAAAAAATCTTTAACATGAGTAGGAATTTGATCTTATCAGGATAATCAAGCTGAACTTCTCTTCTTAAAGGAGATTGTCTTACTTATTTTTTAAAATTTTTTAGAAAATAATAAATAAAGTTTTTTTTTGTTCTCTCTAAAGTTTTAACGGGTGATATTCTGTTTAAATTCTATTGGTTAGTATAATGTCTATGGCAGTTCAAATACCTTGATTCATACTCAAAGTCTGTTAGTCTCCACTTTATACCAAAATTGGTCTGTCTATCTGCCAGCATTAAGAATTTTATTCTCTAATAAATATTTCTTTTGGTCACAGATATTACTTGCGCTTATCCCGAAGCCCTTCTCTCTGCTTTGTGATTATCAAAAGAGAGTTTTCAAGTTTCTCCTCTCCGGCTTCTTCTCGCCGACTGTACCTTGTCTTTCTGTCAATAATCACTTGGTCGTGCAGAGTCTCATCTTTGATTCTATCATGCCGCGATAAAGCATGTTGCTGTGAAAAAGAAACGTGGTGGCACTATTTCTCCTTCATCATCTAGTTCAACACCACCTCCAACAGTGAATACAACACCACCCGCCGCTACTCCAACTGGTGGTTCCAGTGATATCACTGGATTCCTTCAAGATCCACATCTACATGAAGTTCTGAAGACTATTGCCGCTGAACGTAGTCAGCCGTCTTCCACAACCGCCGGTCCTTCAGAGCCCGAACTGTCATCTGCACCCACTAAGGGCCTTGGAAATCCATGAACAAACGGAAACGGGGAGATGTTGGGTCTAGGAAATATCAACTCCGTCAAAGGTTTGGCTCTTCGCCCAACCTGTAGATTTGGAAAGTTCTACCTCATGTAAAAAAGCCAACATCACTGCCTCTAAGGATACTTCGCCTACTGCCTCTGTTCCACGGGTACATTCTATCAAACCTCTAAATAAAAAATTTTTGAATGCCAATTACGTTATCCACTGGAATACAATAGTGTCCCGAAAATTCATTGGGGAATGTAATATTGACATTCCAAGTCATGAAAAAGCTGGAATATTGGACTTCTTAACTCAAAAACGTTATATGCCCTCTATTTTGAAATTGTCCGTTTACATTGATGGTTTCGTTCAGGACTTCTACATAAACCTATATGAAATTCAGAATGTCGATAGTCCCATGTTTCAAAAGGTTTATGTGAGGGGTCATATGTTTGATTTTTCTGTCGACTTGATTAGAGAGTACTTGGGCTTGACCAGTCCTGCTACACCCTCTAGGATTAGAGAATCTGTCACCTTGAATTTCAATGATGTTGCCTCTGAATTGACTGGAGGTCATATTCAATGATGGCCTCATGAAAATGCTATTAAAGCCTCTGCTCTGTCTATAAAATACTCTATTCTTCATAAAATTTCAAAGTCCAATTGGTTTCCATGTACTCACTATTCTACAGTTTTGCTGAACATGCACGCCTTCTATATTCTATTGGGACTAGTACTGATTTTGATTTGGGTCAGCACATATATGATCTTATTTGTGGGTATCAGCAATGGGATAAGTCCTATGGATGTTTGCCCTTTCCAGTTCTTATCACCATAGTTCTTTTAAAGCAACATAATGTTCAAGATTCAACCGATGGTGATCCAATTCATCCCTCCAAACTAATCAAAGTTTCTTCAAAGTTGTTCAAAGAAAAGAGAATAAATGATATGAGATCATCTACTCCTTATGTGTCTACCTCCTCCACTAGATTGTCTCGAACTGGCCTTGTGCAACTGCACAAAGCTCTTGCCCTTTTACCTGCTGCTCTCCTTCAAGTTCAACAGTCCATGCTCAGTTTTCATCAGGCAGTCTCTACATTAGAACAAGCTGTTGCTACTGTTCTTTCTACTCTAGCTGATGATTCCACTTCTAATTCTGATGCTTGACATTTGGCAGTTATCTTGGCCAACAAGGAGGAGAATGGAGATGGTTTTTGCATTTTGTCATCTGTTCTATCTATGATCAGTGATCAGTCTTTCTTTTGTTTTGCATTTGAATATTGCTTTTGCTTTTGCATTTGAATATTACTTCTGGATATTGCTTTCGATATTGTTGCTGATATTTGATTTGCTACATTTGTTTATTTCTTCAGTTATTGGATGATAGTATTTCTGGTTATATGGTTATATTTACTGTTGATACTGATCGGTATTCTGATTTCTGATATTGGTTCCACAACTTATTAATTCAAAAACCTTGGTGGTTGTGTTTTACCAAAATAATGCCAAAGGGGGAGTTTGTTAGATAATTATATTGACTATTATTTCGGTATTTGTATTTTTATTAGGAGAACTAAAAATTCGGTTTTTAAATTGGTTAATACCTATTAAGTGGTTAGGTTGGATTAAGTCTCTTAAAGATAAATATTTCTCGGTTAATTGGTTAATACCTACAGAGTGGTGAAGTTGGGTTAAGTCTCTTAAAGATAAATATTTATCAGCTGATAATTCTATAGTTGTATTTATCTATTTTGGATATTCTCATATTTAATATTATGATTATCTTATAGAAGAATATCTTGTATATCTTTCTACATTGCTATCTTTGAATGATAGAGTTTGATGATGATCAAACCACGAGCCGAAAGCCTTGTTGAAATTCATTATAAATATTCGGGAGAATATTTATGGTAGACAACTCGGGAGAAGTACATCTACTTCACTATAGCAGACTTCACAGGTGTGTCACGGGAGTGTCACAATAGTTCTCGTGGAACAGTTCCAGAACTCAGATTGAGTTCGACTTCGGAAGAAGTTTTGTCATATTCAGAGGGATTCTAAAAGATGCTGCAATATAAACAAGAGGGATTCTTGTTATGAGTTGGTAAGATAAAACTTAGAATAGGGTAGTGGTAGACTAGAGGGATTCTATTGTTCTATGCTACACTCTTGTAATGTTCTTATTTTAATGAATTTTGCAGCTTAGCTTTGCTTTGAATACGTAGCCTAAGATTAGATTTATTCCAATGGGGTGAACCTCATTAAACCTTGATGTTCATTTATTTACGCTAAATTTCTATACTCAATTTTTTAATTATAACTTAATTGATTAATTGCTAGCCAAAGATTCTTTCACAGTCGACGGAAGAAAATACTTTTCATCTGATCCGAGGCTTCCTCATCAATTAGTCATGATCAAATTAAGTTGATATTTCGAGGATTAAAGAAATTAAATGATCAACGTAAGGAATTTAACCCAAGAATTCCTCCAAGAATATAAATAACTCACATCAAATGTACCTGTAGGAAGATCTTTCGATAGTCGGTTACCCATATCTCTCTACATATATTTTTTAAAATTAAGAAGAGATAAGGATTTTATCAAATTAGAAGTATATACTAAGGTAAGTCAAAGGGCGTTCTTATAATTTTCTCAGTGGAAGAAAGAACAACAATCACATCAAGAAAAAGAACTAGATACATATGGTTCCAGGACAAAATTTAAGGTAAATAAAACCAGGACAAAATTTAAGGTAAATAAAAGCAAATTAAAAACTCCATGTGCAGCACTTATATACAATTATGCCAATATACAAACACACGACACCTCATTTATATATTCACGTAATCAATATATAATTAATTGCGAGCGGATATGTAAGAAAATACTAATGTTCCGCATACATATATATTATATATATAATTTTCATTTTTGAAACAAAACCGGTCTGGGAAAATTAGTGAATTATCAACTTAAAACGCATATCTTTTAAAGTCACGATCATGCATGGATATATAATTTGGGATATTTTGTCGGTGTAAAACTAATAAAGAAGAGAATATATCTCTCCTATTTTCCCTGTATCAGTCAATGCAGGGTTCTCTTTTGATTTTACCCTAATCTCCATGACCTCAAGCCATTGACGTAGTTGGTACGTAACATCATTAATGCCTTACGCACTGCTCCGATCGAATATCTTAATCATTTATATTTCCGGTACAATTAATTAATAAAGAAATGGATCTAAATATTTATTGTCATGTTACATGTATATTACTAAATAGTCAGTCATGGATCCTATTAGGTCTTTAATCCTATCGACCATGCCAAGTCTGAGGGTCCGAATCGTGACAATTATCGATCAAAATAATGATAATAATAATCAATAAAATGTATGTATAGGTTTGTGCTGTTCGGTTCATATTTTAGGAATCAGAATCTATTGAATTGGGAACCTTATTATAGAAAATTCCAAAGCAATGAAGTACTCAGAAGGAGCAATTTTCGACTTGTATAAATAAAGAACACATCCATGTTCTTTATGCTCAAACTTGTAAGTGCTTAATTCTTCTTCTTCATCTTCCATTTTCCGCTTAATTTTGCAGAACGGAAATGGCTCGTAATTATAAGGCAACCGGGCTTTTAGAGATTGGAGTGGAAGGATTTGCTTCTATAGAAGATCAGTTCTCTAGAAACCCTAGGCAGCCACCGCCTCCTCCTCCTCCTCCTCCTCCTCCAAGAAAGAAAGTACCCTAGGGCTCATAATTATCAACCGTCGAAACAAGGTGTAATTGACTGCAACAAGGCTGCAAAAATGTATGGAGGGGTGCTGTATAAGGAAACTGGATTCAAGAAGAAGACGTTTTTCGGATTAGGAGGGTTTAGCTTTTTCCCCAAGGCTAAGTAGAAATTTTTCTTGATCTTCTGGGCAGCTTGTAATTGGATATGTTTGTAGCTCTCTGGTTTCCCCTTTTTTTTTTTTTTCCTTGGTTTTGCCTTTTGTGTAACTATTTTATCAGTTATAGAATAAGAGTGTGGTTTGTGTAATCTTTTATAGCTATATTTATGTGTGTATATTTTTATATAGGATAATGCTTTAGAATGTTACAGGTGGAGTGCTCCAATTAAATCTCTAATGGTTAAAATATAAATTGTTCCATAAAAAATATAACTTGTTCAATAAAAAATTATTTTTGCATATATTTTATTTTATAAAAAAGGACAATTGACCGTTAGAGACTTAAATAGAGCACACCTTATAGAATGCTCCAATTAAGTCTCTAACGATGAAATTTAACAGTCAATTATTAAAAAAAAATTCTCCTATAAATTTTTTTTTATATAAACTAAACCCTAGGATTATTAAATTTTATTTTATTTAAAAAAAAAAAAGTTGACCATTAACTTTAATAACTAAAACACTCCATAAGGTATGCTCTATAATCCTCTATAGCATTTCAGTATATAAATATATACAGAAATGTTAATATGTGCTTGACCGTGCACACTAATGAGTGCAGTAGTTAGTCAACTAACGGTCAAATT
>JAOXNR010007938.1:7881-33391 GCA_028571225.1 Parsonsia alboflavescens
CCCCCCCCCCCCAAGAAGTCAACCAACAACCAACCTCAAAGATAAACAACAGAAGGGGTTATGACCTATGAGACAAGCTCAATGGAGCCGCTATATCCCAAGGTCAGAGACAAGATGCTGGTCCGAAGAGTAGGGGAGCTCGCTGCGAACTCTTGTTGGAGAAAGGATACCCCCTCAACAAAGCATGATAAAAGGACAGGCAATGACGTTTGATGGGTAGCCCCCAATCCATTGAGAAGAGTGACTCCCCCAACCAATCGGGAAGAAACGGAGATCAAGAGGTACAATGTAATGTGGACCTCTCAGAGCCCTCGACGTTTGTCCACAATATCCAGACTGCTCGGATGTCAAAAAGGTTTAAAGCCCCGCAACTGGAGGCAAAATATGATGGCACAGGGGAACCACTGCAACACATAGATGAATATGTGTCATACATGGAGATGTTCGTGTATCCTAACCATGTAAAATGCCCCCTTTTTTGGTCACCTTTTTTGGTCCACTCTGACCAAAAAAGCACAATCCTGGTTCAAAGGCATTCTAGAAGCAAGCATCTCGAGTTGGACACCGATGAAAGAGCTGTTCTTGAAAAACTACCAGAGCGGCACGAGATGTGAGAAAGACATCACCGACCTCTTCAACATCAAACAAACATTTGGAGAGAGCACAAGAAGCTACTATAGTCGCTTCAATGATGAGGCAGTAGAGATTGAGCAGAAGAACGATGCCATCTATATTATTGAATTCAAGCAAGGATTTCAAGGGGGGTTCGTTGCCCTTAGACTGGAGGAGGAGCCAGTGAAAACCCCAATTTAGCTACAGTCGCTCCTAGAGAAATTGATAAAGGCTGAGGATACAATAGTCTAGAAGAAAATCCCAGATTTTCCTTCAGCCACCGAAAAAAACAACAAAGGGCTGCCAAAAAGCCCCCAGTCCTCGAACAGGAAGGATCCTCATGCGAAGGGAGGGACCTCAGACGAAAAGAGAAAGAACATCCCAGACCTCGTGACCACTCCCCTCAAGACCTCAAGAACCAAAATCTTGGTGGTGACGGAAAAGAGAGGTCTCCTAAAGTCGCCAAGACCACTCAAAAGCCCTTTGGCCAAAAGAGACCCTGCCAAGTTTTGCCACTGCCACAGAGACCATGGTCATCTCATGAAGGATTGTTTCAACCTTAAACACGAGATCGAGATATTAGTGAAGGAGGGTCACCTGTAAGAGTTCCTGGCAAGGAACACGAGCCTAGCTAATCCATCTCCAGCAGCCCCGCACAATCAGTGACTTCCAATTGGTGAAATAAATGTCATCAAGAGGATGTCAAAACGAGCTCGAGGGGTAGACTCAGAGCTCCTAATAGTGTCTCTCCAGGTTGCGGATTTCCTGGTGCTCAAGACACTGGTAAACACGAGTGCTTTGAACTTCCTGTATCGAAAAGCATTTGACCAGATGGGGATAGACATTAGCTCGCTTATAAGGTCTGATACAGTTCTGATCAATTTTAATGGCACCAAGACCTACACAGATGGGATTCTTCAAGTCCCAACTATAGTTTGTGTAAGTGGCAGGGAAGTTGCTGAGGTCATGGACCAGATGGTAGTCGACTAGGCAGAATGGGAGTGATGGACCTGAGAGCAGAAATTTATTTATGAAAATCCAAGTTGGAGATACCTGGATTATCGTCGAAGGGGACAGATAGCTTGCTGCAGAGTGTTACCTCTCTAAGGGTAATGAGGAGCCCAAACAGGAAGATTGTATCAACTTTCCGAGGAGAGTAATTGCACCAAGCCTTACTCTACGAGGATATGTTCAAACCATGGAAATAATGATTTGTTAATTAATGGATTAGCCTTAATCTTGTTAAATAGATTTGTTGGATTACACCAAGGTCTATTTAAGTTAGTGTTGTAAGGTATTATGTATAATAGATACATAAATGTCAAAGAAGTTGACAGCCTAATGTTTTAGTAGTTGTACATCTGTACAATTGACATGAGATGTCTACCATTTGACCTGAGATAGCTTGTTGGTATTGCTCCAAGGCATATCTGCAGTAGAAAATGGATGCTGACCCACTAGGAGATTATACACGGACTTCTTCTGGATTTATAGTGGGGGCTATAAATCCGCAATAAAATAGTGGGAGCCAAAATGCAAGAATTAAAGACCTAATTCATGCATGTTAGATGTCATTCTAGCATGCTAATTTCTCTTTTGCATCATTTTCTGCATCATGGCATCATCAAGAAAGCTACGCTCGATTATGGCGGCCCAGAAAATTACTAGGCCCAACTTCTTGGATTGGTTTAGAAACCTAAGAATTGTTCTCAGGGCTGAGAAGATTGAGTATATTCTTGACACGCACACTCCAACCACCCCTGCTTTTGACGCTCCCGAGGTTGAGCAAAATGCTTATCGTAAGCATTTAGAGGATTCTAACTTGTCTCAGTGTATCATGTTGGCTTCCATGTCCACTGAGCTTCAAAAGCAGCATGAGCCTATGGATGCTCGGAAATTCTCCATTTGTGAGAATTTTTTGGTGAGATAGCATGCACGGAGAGATACGAGATCTCAAAGGCGCTCTTCTGAGCAAGGATGGCAGAGGGTTCATCTGCTCAGCCGCATGCGCTGAAGATGAACGACTACATTGAGTAGCTGGCTACTCTGGGATTCATTATGGATCACGAGCACAGCATAGATTTGATCTTGCAGAGCTTACCTGATAGTTATGGACAGTTCATCAATAACTATACCATGAATGAAAAGGAGCATACCATCCCAGAGCTGATCAACCTGCTCAAGCAAGCTGAGCCGACTGTTAAATAGTTGCACAAGTCGGTGATGCTGATTAATTCTTCACAACCTGGACCTTCCAAGAAAGCTTCAAAGAAGGAAAAAGGAAAAAAGAAGAAACTTGTAGCCAAACCCAAGGGTGAAGTGGCTAAGAAGATGTTGGCACCGAAAGAGACTTGCTTCCATTGTGGCAAGGATGGCCACTGGAAAAGGAATGGCAAGGAATATTTGGAGTCCCTAAAGAAGGGAAATGCACCAGCTGCCGCAGCCTACGCTCCAGGTATTTTTGTTCTTCATATTGATACTACTACTACTATTGTTTCTAACACATGGATATTAGATACTAGTTGTGGCTCACACATATGTGTTGATATGCATAGGAGCCTTAGAGACAGTAGAAGGTTGCAGCGAGGAGATGCAGACCTACGAGTGGGTAATGGAGCACGGGTTGCTACATTAGCCGTGGGAACTTATGATTTGGATCTCCCTTCTGGTTTGGTTTTAGAACTCAAACATTGTTATTACGTACCGACTTTAACTAGGAACATAATTTCTGTGTCTTGTTTGAACAGAAATGGATTTGATGTTACTTTTAGAAACAATGGTTGTTCTATTAACAATGGAATCTATACATTAGATTTTTCTGCACCTATTATGAATGTCGAAAGCAGACGAGAAAAGGTAGATAAAGGAAACTCAACTTACCTATTTCATTATCGTATGGCCACGTTAGCAAAAGACGCATCACTAAGTTACACAAGATTGGTAACTTAGGTTCATTTGATTTTGAATCATTTGATAAGTGTGAATCTTGCTTACTGGGCAAAATGACAAAAACACCTTTTAAAGGAAAAGGTGAGCAAGCAACAGAACTATTGGACCTAATACACACGGATGTATGTGCACCTATGTCAGTTCTCGCAAAAGGAGGGTTTTCCTACTTCAATACCTTAATCGATGATTTTTCACTATAAGGGTATGTGTTCTTGATGAAACACAAATCGGAAGCTTTTGAAAAGTTTAAAGAATTCCGAAATGAAGTAGAGATACAACTTGGCTGAAGTATTAAAGCTTTTCGATCTAATCGAGATGGCGAATACTTAAGCCAAGAGTTTCAAACCTATCTTAGAGATAATGGTATCTCAGATGGCTCCTCCTTATAACCGACAGCATAATGGTGTATCGGAGAGGAGGAACCGTAACTTGTTCGACATGGTTCGATCAACGATGAGTTTTGCAGAGCTCCCAAAGTCCTTTTGGGGATATGCACTCCAGATGGCCATTTATATCTTAAATGGAGTACCGTCTAAGTCAGTTAATACTACTCCATATGAATTGGGGAGAAACAGAAAACCTTCATTTTCTTATATGAAGGTATGGGGTTGTCCTGCTTATGTGAAGCGGATAATGCCGGATAAGCTTGAGGCTAGATCCAAAAGATGCTTATTCATCGGTTATCCTAAAGATAGTTTGGGATATTACTTCTACCCTCCTTTGGAACAAAAAGTGTTTGTTTCAAGGCATGTTGTCTTTTTGGAAAAAGAATTTCTCCAGAAAGAAGCTAGTAGGAGTAAGTTTGAATTCAATGAAGGACGTGATACCAAAGTAAACATCGATCAACTGACTAAACCTGAACCAGTTACACATATTAATGATGTAACGGTTTAACTTTTTGATTCATAGGAACTTTGAAGGTCGACTAGGATGCATCAGATTCTTGTGAGATATCTTCTCATGGTGGAAAATAATGACGTATTACTTATCGAGAATGATGAGCCTACTACCTATGAAGAAGCTCTAAAATGTTCAGATTCTGACAAATGGCTCGTAGCCATGAGGTCAGAAATGGATTCCATGTTTGAAAACCAAGTATGATCCTCGGCTGATGCACCTGAAAGGATTAAATCCATATGATGCAAATAGGTCTTCAAGAAGAAGATTGACATGGATGATAATGTGAGTACCTATAAAGCTAGTCTAGTAGCTAAAGGTTATCGTCAGAAGCAAGGGATTAATTATGACAAAACTTTTTCACCAGTTGCTATGCTTAAATCCATATGCATACTCCCTGCCGTAGCTGCTCATTATGACTATGAGATATGGCAAATGGACATGAAGACAGCTTTCCATACTAGAACTTTGAGAGAGGAAGTGTGTATGTCACAACCTTCGGGCTTTACATCCGGAAACATGCATCAGGTATGCAAATTGCAACGGTCCATTTATGGATTAAAGCAAGCTTCCAAGAGTTGGAACGTCCACTTTGATGAGACAATCAAACAGTTTGGTTTCTCACAAAATACAGATGAACCATGCGTATACCAGAAGGTTAGTGGAAGTGTAGTTGTATTCCTTGTACTGTATGTAGATGACATATTGTTAATAAGACACAACATATCAACTCTTCAATTTGTCAAGATATGGTTGTCCAGACAATTCTCCATGAAAGACCTTGGAGCAGCAGCCTATATTTTAGGAATAAAGATCTATAGAGATAGATCGAGAAGGTTGCTTGGTCTTTCACAGAGTACATACATAGACAAAGTCCTCAAAAGATTTGGGATGGACTTGTCAAAAAGAGGTAATCTCCCCAGTACACATGGGAAAACTCTTTCTAGATCTATTGTCCGAAGACACAAGATGAGAGAGCATGCATGAGTCAGATTCCTTATGCTTCTACTATAGGATCTATCATGTATGCAATGTTATGTACACAACCGGACGTATCTTACGCTCTAAGTGTTACAAGTAGATCAATCGGATCTCGGTGATGGTCACTGGACGGTCGTAAAAAACATCCTAAAGTACTTAAGAAGAACTAAGGATGCTTTCTTGGTTTATGGAGATGGTGATCTAAAAGTAAGAGGGTATACTGATCCCAGCTTTTAGACTGATGAGGATGACTCCAAATCTCAATCAGGATATATCTTTATCCTAAATGGTGGTGCAGTCAATTGGTAAATTTCCGAACAAGAGACTACTGCTGATTCCACAACTGAAGCAGAGTACATCGTAGCTTCAGAAGTAGCAAAAGAGGCAGTATGGATTAGGAAGTTCGTCAACGAACTTGGAGTTGTTTCCAACATCTCAAACCCAATAGCTTTATTGTGAGAACAATGGAGCTATTGCGCAGGCAAATGAGCCACAGTCTCATAAGCGATCCATGCATGTACTAAGACGCTACCACCTGATTTGAGAAATCATTGGTAGAGGTGATTTATATATAGAGAGAATACCCACTGATTTGAATGTGGCAGATCCGGTGAACAAAAAACTTCCTCAAAGTAAGTTTGATAGTCAGTACTCACCTATGGTATTCATTAGAAAGGCGATTGGCTTCATGTTAAGTGGGAGTTTGTTAGAATAGTGCCCTAAAGCAATCACATTAGGGTAATTACATGTATTGTACATTATTATTTATTAATGTACATTCAGGCATTATTTTCATTTTGGTTGTCATTTTAATGAATTGAATATTAAATTTGTGATTGTAAGCATATATATTGGTGAACCAAAAAGGAAAGGTCTATAATATAACATAGCATGGAGGTAATCCTGATAAGATCCTGATAATGAGTTGCTTTTTTGGTGTAAATATGTTATATATAATTATCCCCAGTCATAGAATTAACAAGACTGGACATTGTTAATTAAGACAGATGAGCACATGTTAATACATCTCGATCCAATCAAGCAGTAGGACTCATGAACTGAGAATATAGAGATGTTTTGAGTATAACATGTGGATGCTCAAAGTAGTTGAGTACATCGGAGACCTTGCTATGAAATATTCACATGGGATCTTCGGATCATATGTCAGTGAATATTTCATCCTAGCAATGTGTGACATCTTTTGACTTGAGATGCTCAAGGGTATCTTAGATACTGAAGACTGTATTTTGACATCATTCCTTGTTGCCTGAATAAGGTAGCTCATAGGATGATGATTGGGTAGAGTTCTAGGTATTCAAAGATATTTGAGTAGTCAATAAATCATTTACCACTCATACAAATATGAGGTTATACCTAAGGGCCTCTTGTATGAGATGATTACCGAAAGTCTTTGGTCGTAGCTAACTAAATTGAAGTAGTTCAAGATTTAATTATACGGTAATATCTTGGTGGCAAGAAACGATTATGATTTGGTCTAGGCGGGGCCGTGCCGGTCTAGTGGGAGTTGACCTCTAAGCCATACTCTGAACCAAATCGGTATAAGTTATCGCATGAATATTGTCTATGGACAAGTTTCGAAAATCAAGTCGTGATTTTCTCAGTTAATCGGGAGTCATGATGTGTTGCTAGACACCGCTCATCACTATATAAATTTTATGGTGATTAAATCAGTAAAAATTAAATTAGCCAATTTAATGTTCAAAAGTGTTACTACGAGTCATAAAATTTATCGGCCGCCATAAACTGGAAACCTTGAAGGTCACACACTTCGAGATTAATTGTAGAAGATAAAAATGGTCTCGAATTGGATTCGAGCGCTTGTGAAATTACAATCGGACCACGAAAGGAAGTGGGCCTCGTGAAACTCGGTCCCATTTGATCAAGATGAAAAGAAAGTCAGCTGAATGCATATAAATGTTATATGCATGGATATGAAACAAAAGAAGAGAAGCCGAACGTGTACATGAATTGGTTCAATGTGCTAGTGGTAACCTTAAGTATGATGTAAATGAATTGGTTTAATGTACTAGTGATAACCTTTGGTATGGTATACATCAATGCTAATTTATTTTAGCATTATCCTTTTCGCCTTCCGTGATATTAAAAACAATGTGTCTGATCATTTCCTATTTGTTCTTATCTCTTTATCTCATTTGGCTGCTCACATATATAATTACAATTGTTCATCTTCTCATTTGCGAAATAAGAAGAAAAGGAGAAAGCCAAGAGAGAAAGAAAAGATAGGAAAAATCAATTCGGTTTTGACTATCAAAAGAACCGAATTTTTCACACTATGAGCTAACCAAATTCCTCTAGCAAGGAAGGAGGATTAAGCCACCATTTTCTCCAACAATTGGAGTTCTTCGTCTGTCAGTTTCGTGTGGACACGAGAGGCATAATTCAAGTTATTGAAGTGAAAGGCTTGAATGAATTTTGTATCAACAAATTTGGCAACAACAAACAAGAGAAAAGTACACATCCGAAACTTGTATGTGATTCAATATTTTATTTGCCCAAATATATATGCATGAGTTTAATCTTGGGCTAGAATTTTTGTTTTTCCGCCATAGCATGTGATGCAAGTTGCAAATATTCTTTCATTAATTACACGAGATTACTCTTAGAATACTAACTTAGGCATCGGAGCACTCCAGTGACCTCTTTATTTTCTTCTCAAGTTCCTATCATTGCTGTTTAGGGGTGACCGAGAGTTCACTCTTGAACTCCATCAAGAATATTAGAAAGTGTTATACAAAAGTCTACTAGAAGATTGGAACTCAAAAAACTTTGCATTGTATTATCATGTATCCTCAATAGAATTTAATTTTTTTATTTCTAAATATTTAAATTTTTTTTTTAATAAGTTAAATTGTTGCTTATAAATGTACATGATATTATCATATTAAATTTTCTTTTTATTAAAACAAAATTTATTAAATAAAATATTCAAACCGGGAGGCGAGCTAGGAAGAGCACTTATGGATAAACCTATTTTGTGCGTAGAGAATTAAACTCATAAATGCATATAGATATTTATAAATTAAAAATAGTAATTATAACACAAATTTTACTACCTCTTCGAACAAAAAAATATTGAGTGGAAATTAATTTCTACCTCATTGATAGGTAAAATAGGTACGACTTGAATAATACATGAACTCAAATATCGACTCGAATATGAGAGATTCGATCCAATCTTTCTAAAGGTGAGTCAGCAACCTCTCGAGTCATCGACCTCTAATGAGCTTGAGAAATGTTTCATTAGACCACGAGCTTCGACCCAATGAGCTCCGATCCATCTCATGCACCTCCCATTCCACGATTAAACATTTATGACGCTTAACATACGTTATAAACCTTAAAATCACTCATCGAGACCTTCGAGGCTTAATAGAGTGTGCATGTTAAGGTACCTAATATTATGGAAAATCCACGATTCTGGGAGCAATTGGCAAGATATTATCACACAATTATCCTGAAACGCCTAGTTTCACGAAATTCAGATCAACTCCAACAACGTAACTTGACCTAAATGGTAATTCCTTATTCAATATACATGGTTGAATCACACACAAATGAGACCAGTCAAATTCATTCAATTTTACTCTCAACGAATACTGACTTAAGCATCGGAGTTCTCCTCAGGGTGACAGCCTACTCCGATGATCTAAATCTTTCTGGTTGTGATTACAAGTGCCATCAAGATTCGGGGTGACTTGGAGATCAAAATAAAACAAAGACATCAAAATCCAAACAATGACAACAACGTTCCTAGACCACAGAGATCTAGGGGAAGCCATGTTTCCGTTCCAGCGAACCTCTTGGAACGTATAGTGGTAGTATTGGAAGGTATATCAGGTAGAAGAGACTATGTATCAACTTGGTGGAGTCCTGCAGCATCGATAAAATGACACACAATTGGGTCCACCTCGACCTTTGGAGGGAGGAAGAGACCATCCGGAGGTCCAAACTCAAAGTGATGAAGGTTGCAGAGCCAAAGCTATAGGGGGAGAAGCTCGAGAAGTGGGGATTGAAGAGAGAAGCAATGCATTAAGAGCCTTACCAGTGACTGACCTCAGGGAGACTCTTGGTAATGGTCATAATTATGACCTACGAGATAGACACAATCAAGCATCAATTTCTAGAAGTCAGTGACAAGGAACAAGTCTAGAGGAATAGGGGAGCTCACTAAGACCTCCTTCTAGAGAAAGGATACCCCCTAGGCAAAGCCTGATCTAAAGAACAGGAGGCGAAGCTCAGGGCATGGCCCTGAATCCATCAAGAAATCAAGAGAAATGTGCATTTTTCTGAGCCATCATCATTCGTCCATAGTATCAGAAAAGCTTGAATGCCTCCAAGATTCAAAGCACCTTAGGTCGAGGTGAAATATGATGGCACCAGTGAACTTCTGCAGCACATTGATGAATGCATTTCTTATATGGAGATGTTCGAACATCCCGATCATGTCAAGTGCCAATCTTTACGGTCCAGACTAACTAAGAAAGCACAATCATGGTTCAAGAGCATTCCAAAGACAAGTATCTCGAGTTGGATACATCTAAATTAGTTATTTTTGAAAAACTATCAAAGTTGTAAAAGGTGCAAGATTGACATCAATGACCTCTTCAATATTAGACAAAAGGTCAATTAAAGCATCTAAAGTTACTACAGCCGGTTCAATGATGAAGTAGTAAATGTCTTATACAAGAGAGCATTCGACCAAATGGGAATCGACAAGAGCTCGCTGCTAAAATCAGACACAACTTTAACTAGTTTCAATGGCAACATGACCTATGTTGAAGGAATTTTACGAGTACTCACTGTAGTATAAGTAAATGACAAGGGTATCATAAAGGTCATGGACTGGCTAGCTGTTGATGCACCATTAACCTATAATGTAATTCTTGGAAGGAAAATTGTCATGGACCTAAAAGCTAAGATCTCCTTGTTGAGCTATGGTATAAGGATTCAAGTTGGAGATGGTTGGATCACCTTAGAGGGAGATAGAAATGTAGCTTCAGAATGCTACTTCGCTGAAGGGGATGCAGAGCCCTTGGAAATGACCTCAAATTCTGATTTTATTGACCTACCATTGGATGATCCAAGAAGCTAGAAAAAGGAGAAAAGGTTTTCTCAATCCCGAATTCCTAGAGAAAGGAATAAAGATAGGAGAGTTTTTACCTTCCAAAGTCAATGAAAACTAGTGGACTCATTTCAAGAGTACTTAAAGGTCTTTGCCTGGCGACTTACCGACCTTGAAGGTATTGATAGAGAAATAGCTGAGCATAAGGTTGGTCTTCCACCGTCGAGGCCAGCTTAGCAACTAATTTATTATTCTTTTCCTTCTCAGCTTGGATGGACTCCCCATCAATTTTGGCTTCGTCCTCCAACACCACCTCAAGTTGAGCTTGCTCCATCCTCCTCAGCAATTCCAAACTATTCAGAGCCGCCTACTATTGGCCAAAACAAGTAGAAATTTTTCACAAATTTTCAACACAAACGTAAACATACTCAACAAAATTATACATACCCGCATACTAGTGAAGTATGTCTCCCTCTTCAGCTCCTCCTAGGCTCGGTGAGCTTGAAATTCATTCTCACCAAGAGTTACACAATGCTCCATGAAGTCCACAACATCCTCGTATCTATTCATCCTATCATCCTCCCAGATCTTCCAAGCAAAGTTCATGAGGTTCCCAAGTCCTCGGCCCCTTTGCCGGTTCTTTATATGCTACCACCTACTTCCTCTTTTCCCCAACACTGGAAGGTTGCCCTTGCAAGTTGGAAGGAGCAGTTGGCACAATCGACATTGAGGATCGGCAAGTAGTAATGGCTGATTGCATCAACTTAGGAACAGACAGCCCCTTTGCTTGGTGCATCTGTCTTCTTTTTGCTTGCAATTGCCTTTTTCTTTCCTATAGAATAGGCACCTTTAGCCCATTTCTCTGCAAAAGTACTACGAATGTAGTAAACCCTATCATACCTATTTCGAAACTTTAACTTCCATTGTCTAGAGCTTTGGTTACAATTCTATAGGTAGGAATCATACCAGTGGATTTCTTTTTTGGTGCAAACTTTGACACCTTGTCAGCTCCAAACTTCATCCCTGAAAAACAATAAGTCTTAACAGTGATATAATATTCAAGGATATAGTAGATCCTCAAGATTGACATGAACAAAATAGGCCAAACACTTGAACAAAAATTACAAATCATACTTAGGGCCATTGCATGAAATTCTCTGATGTCATAGTGACCCTCTACTCTCAGTATATCCTCAGACCAATTTTCATAACACTTTAACACATAGCCAAACCTTTCAAACTTTTCATAATTTGCTTCAAGAGCATCGGTGGCATCAGGATTCCTATTGGTCACTGATTTTGCTTCATTCCAAGGGAAGCTATTGACTTCACCCAAGCTAGGATGCCGAATATATATATAATCCTTCTTCCACCCATGAATCGATGTCTTCCCATTCTTTTTCTAGGCATAGAAGTACCCTTGGCCCTCCTCTGACTTATATTTCTGGCCAAGCATAAAAAGACTTTGCCATAACTCCAATCTAATTGTAACACTCAGGGCCTGACATATCAAAATAAAAGCTATGGTTGACAGGATGACATTCGACTTCAATTGGACCAACTGAAGCTTGAAAAACCACATAATATGAACAAATAGAGGATGGGAAGGTATCAACAACCCTGCCTTGAAATGAGCCACATAAGTAGTACAAAACCCAGCTGGTGGCACTCTAATACTAGTATTACTACCACTGATCTGCAACTCACAATCAGCTGGCAAATCATATGAGCTCCTCAAACCTACAACATTTGTGAACCTACACTCTGTGCTAGCATATTGAGGCACCTAGCATCGTTCCCCTAATCAAATGCTAAATCCAAGGTATCCAAGTATATTCATTTCTCAAATTACCTACCTACCTTTTTTATTTAAAAAATTGAATGACATATGATATATACTCCCAAGTACATTCACCTCTCAAATTGCATCCCCAATCTTTTTATTCAAAAGAGGGAAAGACAAATGATATATACTCCCAAGTATCTTCATCTCTCAAATTACAACCGTACTCTTTTTATTTCAAAGAGGGAAAGGCGATGTATGTTGCTAAGTATATATTTGGGCACCATAATTATGACTCATACACACGGAGGAAAAGTGAAATAATTATAAAAGCACAATCTACATTTGTAGTGCTTTGCAATGATATATTATGTCGACCATCAAGCTCCAATAATTAGGGGAGCATTTAATCATTAAATATGGTCAATCACCACACAACAAATAGCCTTTATATCACAAGGCATAGAACAATGTCAAGTCAATTGACAAGATATGATAGTTGTCCCACATTAATAAAGGACAGTTGATAAGACTCTTGAGATTCTCCTATAAATAAAGTTAAATCACACTTTCCAGAACACAACACTCTTAAGTCCCTTTGTCTTTACTATTCTATTCTTCCATTTAAACTAACTTAAGCATCGGAGGGAAATTGCGACGTTGCCCAATTTCCTCCGACTTATTTCTTACAAACCCAGTTTGGGAAGATAATCACTCGCCTCGGGAGATCCTTGCAAAGCTCTGACCTGCTCCTATTGCCCTATTCAAGCACTTGATCTTTCACCCGCATCACTCTGCTGCTCTTTTCCTTCATTAATATTTCATGTATTAATTAAATTGCCTTTTGGCTTTGTATAATTTAACTTTCATTCTCAAACATAAAATATAATTAATTTAGATATGTTAATTTCTTTTTTATCATAAATATTGTTGATTGAAAATTACTGTAAATTGCAAAGAAGGTGACGGCGGGCCGTGCACTCACGTATGGAGTGCATTGTTAAGTTTCTAATAATCAAAGTTAACAGTTAATTTTTTTTTTATTTAACGCGATGGCCATTTTTTTTTAATTTTTTAATATATCTTATATATTATACCTTAAAAAAATAAACTAAACCCTAGGGGTACTGGATCAAATTTATTATTATTTTTAATATAGAAATAATTAAATGTTAACTTTGACAGTTAGAGATCTAACAATGCATTTTATACGGAGTGCAATTTATATTTTTATCTTATGAGATAAACTATGAACAAGTTTAGTTTGATTAGAATTATTAAGTTTCTATCTTGTATATAGAAGATTCATTACCGTATAAGTTTATGACTAAAATTTAATCTTTCTAAATCTTCTTCTAACTTCCTATGTTTTTTTGTGTGTAGGTTTTCTTATTCATATTTTGTTTTTTGTGACTTATAGAAAAATACTTATTATTAACGTCATTTTTAAAGTTTAGGTCCAAAATATATATATTTTTTAATTTTTTATAATTCCTTGGGTCATTAGAATTAATTTTAAAATATTTTCATAATTGTTTTACTAATTTAATTCCAAAATACTGGATGTGGATCCTATTAGTACTGAAAAGTTATGAATTTAATTCTATAATATAAAATATTAATTTTTTTACAAAAATATTGTGAACAAAAAGATTTAGAGTTTAACTCATGTCATGTCATTTTATTCTTTATGTTAAATAATTTCAATTAATTTATTCAGAATTATTTAATGGTAACATTATAAATTATTGGCTTTTGCAAAGATGTGTACCATAAAAAGGATAGGGTAGAAGGAGGGGGCATTTTCATTTTTACCCAAATTGAAACAGTAATTTTTTATTTAGCTAAATCTTCACAACATTTCACAATTACTCATATTTAAAACTAACTTTTCATTGGATACCCATTTTGAGTTTTAATTTTTTTTAAAAATCAAAACATAATATTTATTCTCCTTTAACATGCATTGACTATCTTACCCCTCAGCATTCAACACAACCAACCGAACCCAACTACCTGTAAAATGAATTGAAGAAACTACAACTAACATCATTTATTTGATCAGAAGTTTTGAACCATAGCTAAGAACATTGCTCAAACAACCATTCCCTTATAGGAGAGAAAGAAAAAAACCAGCTTTTCATTGTGTTCGGTTGTTGATTTTTGTTTTCCGAAATCAAGAAGACAAAGGTAGGGGGTGTTCGAAGGTACATTGTGAGGTTTGTTTCTTTGTTATTTTTTTTCTTTGGTGTTTGGAAGTTTGGGTTTGTTCATTTTGTGTTGTTTATCTGGGAGGAGGAAGGAAGGAAGGTGGGATTGCAGAGATTTCCGTCGAAGTAAGGAGATTTCGAAATCTGAGAGGGGGCTTTCGAGATACAAGACAAGGTATATTTCGAGACCTATTGAAGTGATTTCGAGACACAAGTTAGTTGCTTTCTAGACAAGAGAGGGGGCTTTCGAGATGAGAGAGGGACTTTCAAGACACACATAGGAGATTTCGAGACACACATCTTTACTTTCTAGATAGGATTTCGAGACACAAATAGGTAATTTCGAGACACACATAGTTGATTTCGAGACACAGTGTAGAAATGGATTATATGTCTCTAGTTGGAAGGGTGCGTGCACTAGTCGTACCATCTAAAGTGAACTATGAAGATTTGAGGAGAACTATGGAAAACTTGATGAAGATTGACTTAAACCAATTTGACATACACATGTCAATTGCTTCTAAATTTTGTGATGAAAGTATGAAATTAATGGAGATTGAAGACATGTATGGCATCATGTATTTGAAAAGGGAAAGGGATTCTAAAGTTGTCGTCGTGAAAAAAAATTCTGAGGACTTATGAGGGTTGCATTAGTGGTGATATTGGCGGTAATTGTCCATCTGATCCAAATGATCATGAAAGGGTAGGATTTATTGATGCAAATGATGAAGCGGAGACGTCCAAATATTTTTGCACAAATGATAATTATGAATTCGATGAAAAATATATTCACAGCGTTGAGGCTGATGATGATGTTGATGGATGACAACGGTGACAACCATGACAACGGTGACAACTTCCACGATGGGATGAGGCAGGTGATTCCATTTAAACAATTTATACCGAACCCTTTTACTGACTTTGCAAACATGGTCTGGAATGACTACGAAGAGGTGCATTTTTTAGAAGATGTTACTGTTCCACTGGTGGGTTTTATTGGAAAGGATGCAGTCTTTAACAATAAGGATGAACTGGTTGCAGCAGTAGGAGAATATTCACTCAATAATCGATTTCCATATCACATGGTACGTTCGGATAAGGGGAGATTTGAGGTACGATGTTAGAACCAAAAAGATTGTACTTTCATGATAAGTACAAATTGTAGAGCTGGATGCCATATTCGGTTTATTCACAAGTTTGCCTTGACTTACACCTGTATCCAAACAGTACAGCAAAGCCAAAGTAGGAGTGTAAGTTCAAAGACAATTGGTCGTATGTATGCCGGTAAACTCACCGATGCAAATCACACCCCTAAAAATGTGATTCAAGACATGCAAAAGAATTATAGTGTAAACTTCGGATACACCAAAGCCTGGCGATCTTTACAACGTGCTAAAGACATAGCCTATGGAACTCCAGAAACCTCATACAGATCGCTACCATCATACCTCCACATGTTAAAATGTGTAAAGTCGGGGATAGTGACCAATATACGTATGCGAGATGAGCAGTTTTTGAGTTCATTTTGTGCACTTGGTCCTTCAATTGAGGGTTTCAAATACATGGGGCCTGTAATTATCATAAACACAACACACTTGAAAGGTGTGTGTGAGGGAAAAATTTATGCAGGTGTCTGTGCAGATGGAAATGGGCAAACTTTTCCCCTTGCTTTTATGTTTGGCGAGGAGGAGGGCAACGATTCATGGGAGTTGTTCTTGAAAAGATTCAGGACTGCATATGGATTTGGAGATAATTTCCTATTGTATCTAATCGGCACAAAGGCATACTGTGTGCAATGAGGACAGTATATCCCGAGGTTCCACATGCCTTCTGCTATCGACATATGAAGGAAAATTTAAAGACAAAGTGCAAAAATCCTTAGTTTGCACTTCGTTTTAAAAATGCGACATATGCTCATGACAAGCAGACATGTGACCTCTATTTTGGAGACATTAAAGAGATGCACCCGGGAGTTCATCATTGGTTGGATGTTGAGGTAGGACTCTCGGGTTGGTCACTTGCATATTGTCCCAACCATCGCTACAACCAAATGATGAGCAATATCATGGAGTCCTTCAAGCAGGCGATCAAGAAAGCTCAGAAATTTCCCATTACTTTTGCGCATGAGTGTTTTAGGAGTTTGTGTCAGGGTTGGTTCAATAAAAATTGAGAAGTAGCAGCTGCAATGCCAGATATTATCACTAAGCGGGTTGTGGAAAGAATTCAAGAAGAAGCTATGAAGGTCGACCTTGAAAGGCTGCGGACTACATCTCTTCGGAATAAAGAGGAATATGTCGTAGGAAATGTTCTGGTGGATATCCTCCAGAAGACCTATGGATTTCGGAGATGGCAAGTGGAAGAGATACCTTGCAAACATGCCATTGCTGTTGCCAGGTAAATTTTTTGTCTATTTCCTGACCTATCAGCTAAATTTAGAAGGTCCATTCGAGACATTAGTTGTCCATTCAAGAGAAAAGAGGTCTATTAGAGATTCAAGACCCTAGAATCTCGATTCGAGACATTAGAATCTCAACTCTAGACAGTCGAATCTCGATTCGAGACTCCAGAACAGAGATTCGAGACCGAAGCTTGTCCATTCGAGATTCTAGACCAAGGTGGTCCATTCGAGATTCTAGACCAAGGTGGTCCATTCGACACCCAAGTCTTCCATTCGAGACCCATGTCTTCCATTCGAGATCCAAGCTTGTCCATTCGAGATTCGAGACCCAATTCTTCCTCCATTTTTTTTCGTTTTTTGTTTTTTTAATTCTATAAGCATGTGATTAGATATTTCCACAACTCATTTACATTAATTCTTTTTTATAGGGAAAATGGGGCTCATTACTACACTTTGTGTCGTGGTCATTCATTTGACATGGAAAAACTGAGGATGGCATATGCACCTTCGATACAACCTGTGCCCTTGTGTTCATCTTTGAATTCAATTGCAGGTATGGATGATGTGGTCATCAATCCTCCTACTGGATGAAGGTCTGCTGGAAGACCACAAGAGGCCCGCTTTCTCTCTTGAAACGAACAATACCGTCGAAGGCAAATGTGCTTCCCTATGCAAGAGAAAAGGACATAATTGTGCCACCTGTCCAAATGCTCACAACACAGAAGAAAATGTTGGACATCCCGAAGAAAATCATCCAACAACCATTGACTTAAATCATGAAGTGCCCATATCCGATCTGAATTCCACACAACAATCTTTACGGACAAATTTTATTAACGTTCATCTCAATGGAGGTTTTGGATTTTTATCCCGGCAATATTAATGTTGACACGGTTCATGACATGTAAATGTTATTATTTCAAGAAACAGTGAATTTGTCATTTAAATTGCATTGTTGTCATTGAATCAAGGCCATGATCGTCTCTAACTTGAGGGACCTAAATGTATAAAGGACATAGTTTGAGTCATAATTTGGAAAAAACATACTTTAGGGACCTAAATGCAAAAAGGGTATTGTTTGAGTTCTAATTTGGCATAAAAAAAAAACTTTAGGGACCTAAATGCATTAGGATATAGTTTAAGTTCTAATTTGGCAAAAAAAAAAGAATTTTAGGGACCTGAATGCAAAAGGGTATTGTTTGAGTCCTAATTTGGAAAAAAAAAACTTTAGGGACCTGAATGCAAAAAGGGTATTGTTTGAGTCCTAATTGGCAAAAAAAAAACTTTAGGGACCTGAATGCAAAAGGGTATAGTTTGAGTATTAATTTGGCAAAAAAAAAAATTTTAGGGACCTGAATGCAAAAGGGTATAGTTTGAATCCTTATTTGGCAAAAAAAAAACTTCAGGGACCTCAATGCAAAAAGGGTATAGTTTGAGTCCTAATTTGTTAAAAAAATAGTTCAGGGACCTAAATGCAAAAAGGATATATTTTGAGTCCTAATTTGGTAAAAAAAAACTTCAGGGACCTAAATGCAAATAGGATATAGTTTAAGTTCTAATTTGGCCAAAAAAAAATACTTCAGGGACCTAAATGCAAAAAGGATATAGTTTAAGTCCTAATTTGGCCAAAAAAAATACTTCAGGGACTTAGTTTGGACCCTATTTTATTTATCATACTTGATTTGGGTAATAGGGCATCAATATCTATATACAACACAGTACAAATACTAAATCAATTAGTATAGAATAAGTCATAATTTAAACCTAAAGTTTTGTACAAAATTAAGTTAAATACCACTACTGCATCCCACCATGCTACCTCTCCTGTGTCAACATCTCCTCTGGCCCAGGCAGAGACATAGTCCTCGAAGACATAGGACCCCGGTTCCACTCCAGATGCTTTCGTCTCCTCCCATGCACCTCGGAGAACGCTCTATCATTGGAGTTAGTTAAAAATCGATGTTGTAAGTATAGTAAATGAAATATAGATCAATATAATTTTTTAATTACATACGTACAAATATGTCCTGGTGAGTACGAAGCGAAACCGGATCTGGTAAATTGATGTTGCCTCCGCTGTCGCTCTTCGTAGTGAAGCCATGAACCCGTCCACTTGGTCGTCCCCAATGTACTCCATCACATTCCTGACCCTCGCAAGGTCAGCCCCGACAAATGACAGGATCCCCTCGATTGTGCACCTATCACAAAAATTTGGATCAAAACAATAAACTGGAAAAGTTATAAAATGCAAATTAATCATCAAAAGAAAGTTTATTACCTATATGACCTCCCGAAGCAGCAAAAGTCATCCAACCGTGCCCGGTCTAGAGTGGATTGGTCCACCACAGTAGGCAGAATCTCCCTCTGCACCTCTTCCACTCGAGTTGTCCTCGCTGCTTTCATCCTTGGCTTCTTCGTTGGCCTCGACAACTCGATTTGATGGGCCAGGTCAATATAAGGTGACCGTACACCTGCGGACGGGACCTTGGCTCGACGTGTACGACCAAGCTTCTAATAAAGACTAAAATTTACGATCCAACGAATTTAAATTTTACCTGGACAGTGGTGACTGGAGCCGACGGAGGGGCTGGAGCTGCAGTTGGAGGGTTCGGGGTCGGGGTCGGGGTTGGGGCTGTAGCTAAAGGGTCCAGGACTGGAGTCGGAGTCGGAGCAGGAGAGGCCAGGGCCAGGGCTGGTGCTGGAGCTGGAGGAGCTAGAGGAACGCCTGGATCCTCTGCCCTACTTACAGGTGCATCGACCTATTATGTGAAAATATAAGAACCATTTTCAAATTAAAATTTAGATAAAAAATAGTAACTGAAATTAATACGTGTTGTCGGGTGGGGGACGGCCTGCAAAGGGTAGTCATGCCTCTCCAGCACATCGAGCCTGCTGTCGATATGGGTGAGTCACACCAGGATACTAGCCTGCATCGTCTTGATCTGTGTGAACCCTTGGAGTAACTGATCACCAAGCAGATGCAATAGGAGTTCGACCCTAGCCATGGGTAGCTCGACCACCGAAGGCAACTGTAATTATAAAACCGATTTAAAATCCATCTATATTTGTTTCCAATGGGGGGTGGGGGTTTATTTAAATAGAAAGAAGTACATTCTTGACGAAGACTCCTCTCGTGTGGAGAGGGGATGGGAGAGGGATGTCCACTCCCCTGGTCCTCTACCGAAGTTCTTGACCGTGAGGCCTTGCTATCGGATCTCCTCGGACTGATCGAACAATCTCGATCAATCCTCTACTCAGCTGAATCCTGATCAGGACGCGGGATCTAAAATAAAATAAAAGTAAAATATCAACGATATTCGTATTTATCTTTATACAAAATGAACTTAAATTTTGGAAATTAAGATTAGTTTTACCTAATCGAATGGTGGAACCGGCAATCCCTATCTGCATGCCAACAAAAGGGTGCGGTCGAAATTGGCCCAGTACTGCTACTGCTGCTCCGCTTGATCAGCCTCGATATACGGGGAGCTCGCATGGGCCTGTGATTGGGAGTTTGACTTAGTGATAATAACTAATTTATAAATGAAAGTGAACATTGATAAGGTATTCACTTACCTGGTCATGTAGCCGGGGCCACTCCCCTCTCCCAAGTTGGGGAACTCGAAGGGCGAGGCACCTTGGGCGTTGTGGCCCTTTATGGGAGGAACCACATCTAGCCGAAGCCTAAGCGTCCTTACATAGCTCAGGATGCAGGGATGGGAAATTATCGTATGCCCACCACTAATTCAAGATAAGAATAAAAAAATTTCAAATCATTATTTAGAGAGTCTGAAAAACACTATTGATAAACGAATGTAATTAATAATTTGAAAACTTACTAGCAACACCCAACAATTGGCGTACAAGTGTCTCTTCAGAGAGTCCTCCTAGATGGCCTGTCGATAGGAGTGCGTCGTGTGGCTCCACCCGATCGTTCCCCCTGGGAACGACTCCACAGCCTCCAACTCGTCCAACAGACTCCATACGTAAAAGGGTATGCCTGCAGTCTACTCTTAGGTCAGGATCCACTGACCTATGATGACTCTGTAAGCCAATATGAGGGCATCATCAACCGACAGCTGTCCCACTGCCATGGCCTGCCATCTCTACAAGACTATCCATGGAGGAACCGGATTCACCCCAATCAATCAAGCCATGGCTCCATCCTGACGCGGTCCCCTCTCAATAATATGCCTGTCTACTATCCCATAACGTAGACCGGTCAGGAAAGCGTACTTCTAGAGGCCCAATCGGTGTAATCGACCTCCAGTGAGGAACCACATCTCATCGGGCCGAACACCCTCCAGAATGACCTCCCGTCTCAAGATATGAAGGGCAGCCCTAGAATAGTACCCTCCATGATAAACGAGAAGATCCATCATTATTTCGAAAGGCTCCCTCTCAAAACGATCTAGAGCCCCATGTCGCCATAGCAAGTCCATGGTCCGTGTAATGATCGAATACTTGGCGTGTGCTCAAAGCGTGTTTCTAGTAGGCACAACAGGATTGTGTCGGAACTAAAAGGCGTGTTGAGTGGGATCCATATCTTTGCAGTTTAGTTTCTAAATTAGTTAACAAAGAATTTCGAGACACGCAGAAATAATTTCTAGACACACTCAACACATTTCAAGATACGGTTTCTAAATTAACCCAGAATTTCAATTACATATTTTTCAAGACACATAGCAGACATTTCGAGATACAAAGTAAAAAATTCGAGACATACAGTAGTCATTTCGAGACACAATTTATGCATTTCAAGACACAAATTAAACCTTTCGAGACACAATCACATCCTTTCAAGATACAACAACAAACAATTTCGAGACAGAACAAATAATTTCGAGACAGAACGAACAATTCGATACGGAATCAAACAATTTTGAGACACAACAAACAATTTCGAGACACAACAAAACAATTTCGAGACACAACAAAACAATTTTGAGACACAATCAAACAATTTCGAGATAGATTCAAACTATTTCAAGACACAACAAACAATTTCGAGACAGATTCAAACTATTTCGAGACACAACAAACAATTTCGAGACAGATTTAAATAATTTCGAGATAGAACGAAACAATTTTGAGATACAAATTCAAATTCATGCACGATCGTCTAAGACAGTTTCAACAAAATACAAAATCGAAGCATTTAGCATATTCGACACAAAATCAAGGTTTAAGTTTGAAGAAAACATACCGGTAATGGCAGCGGCGACGGCGACGAAGTGTGGATTCTATCGAAGTGTGTCGCGAAAATGGAATGAGGGGCAGCTTCGGTTGGGAGTGAAGAAAATGAATCTGGAAGGAGGGGAGAAGGGAATGAAGGGAAAGAAAGGAAAGAATATGGGTGAGAGTAGAAGAAATATGAAAAGTGGAGAAGGTGGAGAGTTTCGGTTTTGGCGGCAAATAAGGTGGGGAGTCGGTCTCGAAATGGGAAGAAAAGAAACCGTTGGTGCCTTTGTCTCGATTTGGGTATAAGGGTAAGGAAGTAATTTTCCATATCTGTTATAATTTTTATTACCCAAAAATGTTAAAATTGACTTTTATAGGTTGAAATTGGGGCAACCCAATTGGGTAAAATTGAAATGTTTTTAGAAATTGGGTAAAATTGAAATTGGGTCAAACCATTTGGGTATATTTGGGAATTTCCACGTAGGTCTTGGATACCGTAGTTTTATTTTGGTACTTATATGTCAATTTATTTAGATTTAATTTTGAAAGATTTTGCATTAAAAAAAAAAGTATAGTCTTTCTTAAGTAAATATTTGTATGATAAAAGTTCAGTAATCAAATCAATATTATAAAAGAGTCTATATAAATCCATATATTTTAATTCTAAAAGATGAAAGATTGACATAAAAATAATTTATTAATTTATTTTTTAAAATATTTATGTATAAAAATTTATTTTTATCCTTTTAAAATAGATTTTGTTTCATGACAAAATTAATTTAACCAAAAAAAAAAATTGTACGGATATTCAGTTGGACGGATTTCTTTTCCCACCACAAAAGAATTTATATAAATCTGTATATTTAGTTTTAAAAGAGAAAAGAATTAATAAGTAAAACTTTACTTTTTTCCTTTTAAGAAGAGTTTAGTTTGATGACAAAATTAACTTAATATAAAAATGAAAGTCATTTTACCGATCTTCAATTTCGGATGGATTTTTTTTTTCTCTTTTCTGTACAAGAGTTAAAATATATGAAGAAAATTTTAATAATTATGAAATAATTATCTAATTAACTTAACTTCTAATGAAATTATATGAAAAAATAACTGTTGATTTACTTTTTACATATGTGAATATATAAACTAAAATAATTCTAAAAGATTGATGTTTTCTCCAATAAAATTATAATTTTACAAGAAATTGATTTATTTTTCAAGTGTCGATTCTAAGGATTTAATTTAAATTACAATTTAAAACCTTGAGTTTAAATTTAATTTGAAAATCCAAATAAAACATTTTATTAAAAAAAAAAAGGAATACTAATAGAAATAAAAACTCTTATAATATTCACTTAGAAATATTTATTTTTATTTTTCTTATGAAATAAAAATAAATCTTAGTTGTAGAACTAAGTTTAATTAGATTACGCTAGGAGTCGCACACCAATAGTCATGGCATGGAAGATTTATGATTCGAATTAGAGCTTGCTAGGTCGATGTAAGGGTCTGGCAAGACCTCAGCTCGAGCTCACTTAGGAGGTCGGGGACCCTTGGGTCAGTGACTTGGGACGTTAGTGGTAGCTGACCACTTGTCCATTTGTCCTCGATGACTCTATGAGTCTGACTTTTCGATATTGAAGGCATGGAACCCTCTATTTTATTTGAGTTGACTAGTTAGGGTCGTACCCATTTCACCCATCAGAAGGTTTTTGCAAAAATGAAATTTAACTAAAAAATTATAGATTCATCGGCGAAGGATTACAAAAACTAATAACACAATATTTATATGGCAAAATAATTACAAGATTTGGTTTTGGAGAATTTATATGAGATTGGTGTTTTTTTTTGAAAAAACATTAAAAATATTCCAAAATATTCATATATATATATATATATATATATGTATGTATATAGAGGATAGTTTTGTTTATATTAAAATAAATTGTTAAATATTTTCTACAAATAAGTCTTTAAGTTCAAAATATCTTTTTTTTTTTTTAGTTTAATTTAAACAAAATTATACAAGAAAATATTAAAGAAAATTAAAAAAGATATTATTAAGTTTCCTTCTCAATTATTTAGGAAAAAATAATTATATAACAAAAAAATATTAATTTAAATTTTAAAAGGTTACCATTATTGAATTTCAGTAGAAAATTATTTATTAATAGAAAATGTAATCATTTTGTTTGAGAAAATTGGATTACACAAAGATTATAAAGCAGAAACATCGACATTTTTTAGTGAAGAAACAAATTTAATTTATGCAATTTTAAAAAATTATTTGGAAATAAATTTCTAATTTAATTGTAAAAGATTTGTAGGGACTTAGGTTTTCTAATTTCATTCAAACTATTTGTAAGTATGAAAGTTTATTAATATAAACTTAAATGGAATGATTTGATGATCTAAATTGTTTTTTTGAGGAAAAAAATTGTTAACTTGAACCCAACCTATTTGTACAAAAAGGTATTGATGGGGCTCAAAAGTGAGCACCCGGTCACCCCAAAGATCCTGATGGAGCTTCGTGATCAGCAGCCTGAGAAAATGAGAGAAATGGTCACTGAGGGGGCTGTCGCCCGAGAAAGTGCTCCAATGCCTAAGTTAGTATTCTGAGAAATAATTGAAGGTAAAGACTGCTATCTTCTCTTTTTTGTTCATCATTTTAGACCGATCAAGAGTTTTTATTAAGTAGGGAGAGAAAATCAATTCCCTTCCCAATCTAGCTCCGCCTTATGTAATCGTAGGTGATTAGGATAATTGTGGGATTCTGTTGAATCCTGCCAATTACTCCTAGAATCATGGAGTTTCCCTGAAATGAGAGATCTTGCCATTTACGACTCTGTGAGCGATACGAGCTCACTAGCCGATCTTTAGACCAACTTCACAAGTTCCCCATGGATGTTGAGGATCTTGAACATATCTTCTAGTGAGGTCGTGCCAAATGATCCTTGGCTCCTTAGAGTATCTAAGAGTCCCACACTGATGGTCGTGGGATAGAAGCTTTATAATTCGGATTGGAGCTTGCCAGATCGAAGTAAGGGTTTGGCAAGCCCTCAGCTCGAGCTCATTTAGGATGTCGGGGACCTCTGGGTCAGTGACCTGGGATGTCGGTGGTACCTGGCCACTTGCCCATGTGTCTTCGTTGACTCTATGAGTTTGACATTTAGGTATTAAAGGCATGGCGCCCTCTAACCTATTTGAATTGACTAGTCTGAGTCGTGCCCTTTTCACCCACCAGAAGGTTTTTGCAAAAATAAAATTTAACTAATTTAACTAAAAAATTATATATTTATCGGTAAAGGATTACGAATTTAGTTACAAAAACTAATAACAAAATATTTATATGGCAAAATAATTACAAGATTTGGTTTTGAAGAATTTATATGAGATTG